>VXAY01002481.1:0-26310 GCA_013399855.1 Oxyruncus cristatus
CCGGCCTCCAGGCCGTTGTTTGACTTATTGTTTGAGTTATTAAGGTACAAAGACCACTTGTACAAAGACCCTCTCCCGCAGCTGAACTTCCAGGGGTAGGCAGTCCAGGGGCTGGGCTCGGTGTTTGCGGGGTCGGGGGGTGGTCGGTGGCAGCCCCTGCTTTATCTCTGGTGCCCGGCTATATTTGGGCAATGGTTCGTTCAAATATATATGTCGGGATCTTGTTTTTCCATGGCTTTTCTGGCTGGGAAGGCCAAATGTCTCCATCAGGTACCACTGGCGGTCTGACCTGACCATGTTTTCTGCTGGTTGCGTGTCAAAACGTCTGAAATAGGTTAAAAATGCGGTGGGTTTAAATGTCAAACTCAATCCTGGGCTCGAGGAAATGTTGGGAGAGGCCTTTGCAAGGATCCAGGAGTAAGAGTTGGGACATTAAGGCCAAGTTGGAATCGGAGTCCTCTCCACAAGTAGGATGTTTATATTAAAATTGCTGTTGTCTGCTTATTCCTGGGGCTTAATTACGTCCTCTGTAATTTCAGAAAGGCGGTTTGAGTGCTTTGGTTTGTTTTTGGTCAATTAAGTGCTGGATGCTGGGCCATGGAGTAGGCCATGGGTGTGTATTCCAGAGGGGCATCCCGGTTCGATGGTGGTCAGCAGGGAGTGTGTGTCATCCCTGGAGGATGCCCACAAGAAAGAGCTCTCCTGACGTGCTGTTGTGTCTCCCATTTCTAATTTGTACATACGTGCCTTGCGTGAAGCAGCAGTTTTTGTGATCAGGCTGGGGAGAGTTTGCGAAATCCTTGATTTGGTGGGCTGGGAAGGATGGGAGGAAAACAGAGTTGGGTTGATATTTGACAACGTTGTGGTGAAGAACTGAGGGCAGCAGCCAGAGCTGTAGTTCTTTCTAGTAGTTTGCTATGAGTTTTCTTTCTGCTTGTACTAACTTTGGCTTTAAATGGGAAAAGAACATAGATAATCGTCGTTAAAATCTAGAGACCCGTGCATAAAAACCTATTATTGGAACGTGTGACTCCCTTTTCAGTTTTCTGCAGGCAGGACTTGGGCAGCAGAAGCCTGTCCAAGAGTAAAGGATGTAATTTCCCCTTTTATTTCATGACAGTGCTGCTTTTCTCAACCTGAGATCCCATTGATCTCCTGTCATCTGCCCATGGAAACCTGGAGCGGCTCTGGGGTTACGCTCCCCGTGAACGTGGAGCTGCAGCTCTTGCCCCCAACTTCCATGGCCTACAGTGCTGAGGTGCCTTAATTCTAACAGGAGTTTAACAATCTCTCTGTGTTTCAGAGTTTCAAATAGGTGTGGTTGGGTTTAGTGTGGTCACACAGTAAAATTCCCGGAATTCCGGCAGAATTCTGAAGCTGGGCAGGATAAGTCAGGGTCTTCCCTTCCTTTAAATCCTAGAGATAAAATTACTGATGAGCCTTCGCTTCCATAGGCCTCCAGCTCCTGCAGCCAAGTTCGTGCTGGAAGGACAGCGGTGGGCTTGGGAGGATTGGGGGGTGAAGGTCCCTCTGAAGGAGCCACTGGCTGGGACTGGGATTCTGGGTGATTTTGGAGGCAATTCCTGCCTTGCTGCAGGACCCACAAAGGGGTCTCAGGCTAATTTGGGGCTTCTGGCTGCTGTCACAGCCTTCCAAGAACTGAAGGAATTGAATCCCTCAACCTGTTTTAAGACAGACTGTGAATCAACAGCTACAACTCAAAGGCAACAGTTCCCTTTTATTTGGGTTTTTAAGCTCTTTTCGCTGCTGTTATCAGTAGGGATTTACAGTTGGTAATTGCTTGTAGGAAAACTTTGTGTGGATTTTCCAGTTCTTTACCTTCTGAGAGACAATTAGTAATTATTTTCCTGTATTCCTGGTTAGTGGCTTCCCAGACTCTGGGGCAGATTGTTTGGAATTAGCAAGGACCTATAAAAATGCTGTTTTGGCCTGACTTGCATTTGTCTTCAGCAGTGTTTCCTTGGAGTTTGCTGCCTTACCTTCCTCCCTTTGGGGATGAATGTGTTGGTGGTATTTGGACTGGGCAGGAGGATGTTTGAGGAGAATCTTTATGATGCAATACTTGGAATAATGGAACTTTTCTTGTAGTCCTGTGGTTCTTTGGTTGTGGAGGGATCAGTCTTGCTTCCTTGTTAAAAAGCCCTGGAGATCTTGGCATAAGTCACAGCCCAAGTGGAATGCCTTGGTTTTCAGTGGGTTATTTAATTCCCTTTGTCAGGAGATCTATTTTGTTTTTCCTACTGTTACTCCTTGTATGTGGCAGATGAGTGGCTGGAATACAATCCGTAACTCCAGCGCGGGTTTCTGGATCAGCAGCCAGTGCTTATCCTGGATGTTCCTCCTGGGAAGCAGAAGCCAGGTGGGAGGCCCCTTGTGCCCATCTGGAGCCCCACTAATGTCCCAGTGTCTCCATGGGCTTAAGGGGCCACGTGCACAAAGCACTTGAATCTCATCCCTTAATAGCCAGGGACTCAAATTTGGAAACTGGCTGAGCTTCCTTCGCCAAAATTCCGTTAAAACTTCAGGAAAAGCGGGGAATTCGTCTGTTCTTTCAGGCTTCTTGGGTTGTCGGAGGGTTTAGTTTTGTGCTGTTGGTTTTTAAGGTCCCTGTGTCTGTTCCTTATCCTGCCCCAGTGGAAGTGGAAATCACTCTGTGATTGTGGAAATTACTCTTGATTTCAACAGTAAAAAGACACAGGATACATTTCTCTCTTTTTTTTTTTCTATGGCATTAAGGACCTGCTTATTCTTTTAAAGAGTTACTCGAACGTTGGAAACCACAGGCTCTCACTGGCTTTTCTTTGCATTTATTTTTGGAACTGTTAGGTGCAATAATCAGCCTCCAATAGGCCTGCCCAGGAGCCAGGGCTGGAATTCTGGACATGGCTTTCAGGAGGCCTTAATTTTATCCCCGTAGCTGGAGCTAAACAAAGTGGGAATAAAACAAGAAGCAGCAGTTAAGAAATGAAGAAGTACTGACTCCCTTCCTCTCTCTCCAACTCCCAGTTCTTTATTACAGCAATACCAATTTCTTTTTTTTTTTTTTCTTTTTTTTTTTTTTTTTTTTTTTAATGAATCCTCTAGAAAGGAGTTCAGGCTTTTACACTATTTTTAAACAGAGGTAAAATTCGTCAGAACCTCTTAAATTATGATGTTGTGAAGTGTGTGAGTACGTATGCAAATTAGGTTAGCTGCATACACAAATGCACATGTGTGCATATATATGTATATGTATGAATGGTATAAAAGAGCTGTAAAAAAATAGCTAATTTTAACTTTTAAGCCCCGGGTTAAACTCCTTGGCTGCCAGGGCCTGTGTTTTGAGCCCTCCACCTCCCTGTTGTTGTTTGGATCTGGCACAGGGAGCAGGAATCAGGGGCTATTCATAGACCTTTGTGAGATGAGTTGCTCAGCTCGGTTTATCTGCAGCTTGACAGGTGCTCCCATCCCCAAAATCTCCACTGCCGCCTCTCCTTCCCGTGGGAATGACTGAGGGACAAACTGTGGGGCAGCTTCCATTGCTGCTTCGTTGGGTTGGAGCTGAGGGACATTGTAGAGAGAGCTGGTCATGCCCAAGATTCATTTGTTGTTTGTTTAAATGGTTTTCATCTGAAATATTCGGTTTCGGGAGCTTTAAACTGACTTGAAATGGTGAAATGCTTGAAAATTCCTTTTTAGGTTTCTAAGAAAGAATAGAAGAATTTCGTTTATTACTCAGGTTAAATTCAGTGTGCAATTTTCTTTTATATATATATATGTATATATTTTTGTTCTCCAGAGAATATTTTAAAGTAAGCAAGCAGTATTTTAAAAACCCTTATCATGCAACAACGTCTGGTAACTAAGACCAATGGAAGCAGTATCTTAATTCATTATTCTGATATGAGGCGGAATTGAAGCCTGGGATTAAAAATATGTATATTGTCATAATTTTTGCTTAGTCTGCGTTTTCGGTGGCATTAAAACCACAATTATTTTGGTGCCTTAACTGAAGGAGGAGTGACCTGAAATGTAAATAAAAGCTGAAATATTGGGGCCCTTGGTTTGCCTCGCTCAGGAAAATCCCCGAGTGAGGGAACCAGAACAGTTGTCAATTGTTTGCACAACAAATCCTGCTGGATCAAATGGTGATATTCCCAAGGTTTAGATCAAGGGAGCCATAAGATAATGTTGCCTTGTATCCTCCCCCCCCACCCTGTGCCAAAGGAAACAAACACAGCCCAAGTTGGGAGAAAATTTGGCCAAGCAGAACCTGGGCCCACATATCATAAATACAGATAGTCGGGTTTTTCCATTCGTTCCGCCCGAAGTTTGGAAAACATGGAAATCCAGGTCTGGTCGGCCAGTTTCAGGCTTTATTTTTAAGCTCTGGTATAGGTCGTTACCAACGCGTTATTTGGGATTATCTGTTGTGGTAAATTAGAGACTTTATAAAAACATGGGAACTGTTTGGGGTTTGTCTTCATCCTTCAAGCTCTTTACTTCATGTGTGTGTGTATATATATATATGTGCGTGTGTATATATATGTGTATATATATATGTATATATGTGTATATATATGTATTCTCATGTATATCTATGCTATAAATAATAGATATAAAAATAGAAATATTCTATATATATATGTGGTTAGCCCCCCTAGAATGAGTACAAATGTCGTGGTTTTGGGGTAGGTCCCAAGCTGTAGCATTGAAAACAATAAACAACTGGCACTGGCCTTATATTTTGGCTGTGTTTGCCCCTAATCTATTTAATTTAATTCAATTTTTGACTTTTTAAGACTGAAGCAACCGAGCTTTATGCATCTATTTAATTATTTTTTTATATATATATATAAGCATGCTGTCAATTTAAGGAGGGGAATTTTATTTATTTCATCTGTATGTAGAAGGGAAGCACAAAAAAAAAAACCCCACACATAAATTTTGCCGGATCCTCTCTCATCCAACCACCAGATAAGAGGAAGAATTTATTTTTTAATTTTTTAATTTATTTTTTTTTTTTTGGTATCTGCTATTTTTGGAGAAAACACTGCAAAAGTGAACAAATGAGATCATTGATTAAAGAAACAAAGTAGTCAGGAATCTGTAGTGAGGTTTTTTTTTTTTTTAGAACAGAACTTCCTTTTGTCTTTTAGGGGCTTGGGGGCAGGAGAGGGGGGGATACGTTGTTCCCTCCTAATCTTTCTGGGGAAGCAGCTTGGATCAGATTTCAGGGGAGATGTGTTGGGACAGCCTGGTGATGCAACTGTGTTGTCTTGTTGTTCTTGAGCCTGGAATGTGGAATATTATCAAGTTTGCTGGCTTTTTCCCCCCCGTGTTTCTGGAAGGTGTTTTTTTAAGGAATAGCCCCCTTTGCAAACTTTAGTTTTCCTCGGGAGCCTCCCATTCATCCTGTGTTGGGAAAGCTTTTTAAAGGTGCTGTTTTGAACTGCTCCTCCTTTAACAGGAAGGGATTCCTGGATTTTGGAGGGTGTAGCCTGGTTAAAGGGCTTGTTTGTGCTCCAGTTTACCCAATACCAGTATATTCAATAAATGCAATAAGTGCAGGAGGACCAAAGTGGAGCTTTGGACAATTATTTTTCTCTGTCTCAAGGAATCCTTTCCCTCGGTTCTTTCCAGGTTCAAACTTTGCACTGGGAAAGTCTGGGAGAGACTCAGATCTGTATTTGGGGCTGTGTTTTCCAGGCAAAACGTTAATGGTTTTCACTGGAAGCTTTGCCCTAAATAAGGGCTAAATATGCATCAGAGCAAGTATCAAAATCCTTCTACCTCAACCCAAACTCGAAGTATAATTGACTTTTCCCAACTAAGATCGTTGAAACTCCGTGCAATCCCGTCTCCTCGGGGCACAAGGATGTGCTGTATTTAGTGGACAATAACTCAAAAATCCATGTGTTTAAAACAAAAAACAAACAAACAAACAAAAAAAAAAACCCCAAACCAGCAGCCCGGATTGTCACGTAACGCTTCAAACTCGGGGGCTGACGTGGGAGTTGAAGGATCGCGCCCTCAAAAATCTGCGGCTCGTCGGAGCCTTTTCAAGCGCACGTGGTTCCCCTTGAAGTCGGCCTGGTGTTATTAAGCAATAAAGCACGGCGGTGTCTGTGGGCCAGCTGAACCCAGGGCTCCAACCATATCTGGGCTGGAGGCTCTGCAGCTCCTCACCTCTGTTTTAAAATTAGTCAAATCATTTGCAGCGTGATTCATTTCTAAAAATGACCTGTCCATCTGCCCCGGCTCTGACGTGTCGGAGCTCCCCGTCCTGCCACCGGGGGCTTCTCAAACTCCTCTTACTCCTGCAACATCCTGGGGCTTTGTGTCCCACTGTTTGTTTTCCTACATATGCTTGGGCCAGGCATGGAGTTCATAAAAAGCTGCACTGTGGGTGATTTTGATTTTTTCATTTTAATTTTTTTAAATCTCAAGTATTTCTGCTTGATATTTCGTTATTAAAAATCTCCGTGTGAAATCTTTAAGTTGAAGAAAGAGGGTCTGTTTCTGATGTCAGCGCTGAAGTATTTATCAGTTTTCTGGGTGCTGGATCAAGCCCTGAATTGTGACTTCCCGAAGTTCTTGGGGAATGAACACCTGTAACCCAGTCAAGCTGCCCAAAGCTGGTCCCGTGTCAGTGGGTTTCTGAGAGTTGTGTTACTGCTGGAACATCCTGGGGCTTTTGTATCCCACTTTTGGCTTGGATAAATATGTTTGGATCAGGCATGGAGTTCATAAAAAAACTGCACTGTGGGTGATTTTGATTTTTTCATTTTAATTTTTTTAAATCTCAAGTATTTCTACTTGATATTTTGTTGTTAAAAATCTATATGTGGAATCTTTAATTTTTAAAAAAAAAAGAGGGTCTGTTGTGTTTCTGTTTCTGATGTCAGTACTGAATACTTAGCAACTTTTTGGGTGCTGGATCAAGCCCTAAATCAGGAATTTTTCGTGAGTTCTGACTTCCCAAAGGTCTTGGGGAGTAAACACTTGTAACCCAGTAAATCTGCCCAAAGCTGGTCCCGTGTCGGTGGGTTCCTGAGAGTTGTGTTACTGCTGGAACATCCTGGGGCTTTTGTATCCCACTGTTTGTTTTCTTACATATGCTTGGGTCGGGCATTAGGTTCATATAAAACTGCAGTGTGGCTGATTTTAATTTTAATTTCTTTTTAAGTATCAATCAAGTGTTTCTACTCTTGATATTTTGTTATTAAAAATCTATAGGTGAAATCTTTAATTAAAAGAAAGAGGCTCTGTTGTGTTTCTGTTTCAGTTTTCTGGGTGCTGGATCAAGCCCTAAATCTGATTTTTTTTCCTGAGTTCTGACTTCCCAAAGTTCTTGGGGAATGAACACCTGTAACCCAGTCAAGCTGCCCAAAGCTGGTCCCGTGTCTGTGGGTTCCTGAGAGTTGTGTTACTGCTGGAACATCCTGGGGCTTTTGTATCCCACTTTTGGCTTGGATAAATATGTTTGTTTCGGGCATTAGGTTCATATAAAACTGTAGTCTGGGTGATATTTAGTATTTTTAAATATCAATCGAGTGCCTCTACTCTTATATTTTTTTAAAATCAAGTGTTTCTGCATTTGATATTTTGTTATTAAAAATCTATAATGAAATCTTTAATTAAAAAAAAAAGGGGGTGTTATTCTGTTTGCACTGGTGTCAGCACTAAAGTATTTCTCAGCTTTTTGGGTGTTGAATCAAGCCCTAAATCAGGAATTTTTCGTGAGTTCTGACTTCCCAAAGGTCTTGGGTTCTAACCAAGAGAAGCTCTCCAAAGCTGGTCCTTAGGCAGCTCTGTGGGTGGCTGGTCTGTGGATTCCTGCTGGATCACCTTCCTGGAGCTTTTCCTGCGCCTGGGGGTTTTCCTGGGCTTTTTCCCGTGCTGCTTTCCCTGAAAACTTCCCAGTTATGGATCAGGCTTAATCACCTTAACTGTAACTCCAGCCCTCTTCTGATGTAGGAGTTCTCCTAAAAGAATCTGCAGGCACGTGGTGAGGTGGAACTCGGGAGCGTAGCCCTGCGACTAAAACATTACCAGCAAATTAAAAGGGAATATTTTTAATTGTCATTTCTATTTATATCAAGTTACGTGCCAGCAAAGTATTCCTGTATGTGGGAGCTACGTTGGTTTTCTTGAAGAATAATTATCAGAGCAATAACAGTTGTTTTGTCAGAGGAAGAATAACATGAACTTTGCAGAACCTGCTGTTGCAATTTTATTTTTTTTTTTTTTAATTTGGGAAAAAAAATAAAATTGATCAGCTTTCTCCAGACATTGATCCATGGTAAATAAAAATAAGTTTAACTTCATTCAGGGTTTTTTTCTTGAGGTAACGGGCTTCATACAACAACCGGGGACACTTATCCCGTAGATTAACTGTTGTAATTATATTATATTCATTCTTAATGTAATAACAGAAAAGTGTTAATATTCACCTTTTGCCAGTTATTGCAAATAATTATAATGCTTTGTGTGGAATTTATTTGTAGTATCTGAATGTTCCTGAGCTGTTATAGGAAAAATCAAGTGCTTTTTACTTTTGGTAGACAGTGGTAATATAGATATATGATACAGCACAATGGTAATTATAATGGTGTTGAATGTCAATTCATTAATTCCTGGTGTTGAACCTTAAATTGAGGATATTTTAAGGCATCTCCAGTTGTTGTCTTGAGAGAAAGCTCTTCATAGAGACTTATTTACAGTCCTGATACAGGCCTGGAGTTGGTTGTCGTGTTCCAAAGGTCTTCTCAGGTGGGTGGGATTTCAGGATTAGGTTCTAGGAATCTGTGTGTCCATCAAAAATTGGCAAATAGTTACTCCTTTTTGGTTTTTTGTTGTTTGTTTGTTTGTTTTTTTAATCTCTGCCTTAATCCCGCCCAGTGTAATCCGTAATTATTCCACGCTCAGTTTGCATGGACTCTCCTCTTGTTTACTTTTTGCTTTATTGAGCCCAGTAGAAATTCCTGACAACTTACTAACTCCCGGTTGCTCGGAGAAGAATTGCTTGATGCCCAGCTCGGTGGCGTGGCACAGATAAATATCAAACTGCGGTTACTGGGTAGAAATATTTTGATTTTTGTGCCCAGGATGTGGAGGGCGTTCCCCGGAGCTGCAAGGTGCAGCCTGTGGATAACCCTTCCTGCTGCTCCCTGTGGCTTTCAGGGTTAAGGAACGGGGTGTTTTGGTCTCTGGGGGGAAAAAGGGCTGTAACTGAAAGTGCTGGAGGGGCCTCCAGGGGTGGGAGTAGGAAGGAAGCCGGTGGTGAGGCGTTAGGAAGAGGCAGAGTTGGGGGAGAGGGTTGGTGGATGGGAGAGGAGCGGTGTAGGGGGATGGGAATGGGAGAGAGGCAAAGCGGGAGTTTGGGGAAGAGCTGAAGGCTGGGCTGGTGTGGAGGTGCTCAAAGCTTAAATGGAAATCAGGGGGATTTGGGGCGCAGGAGCTTTGTGTGTGTATGAAGTGTTTGCTGTGGTGGAAGGGAGGAGGTCACAGAACCACGGAATGGTTTGGGTTGGAAGGGACCTTAAAGACCATCCCATTCCACCCCCTGCCATGGGCAGGGACACCTTCCACCAGCCCATGTTGCTCCAAGCCCTGTCCAACCTGGCCTTGGACACTTCCAGCAGCCAGCAATCCCTTCCCACTATCCCATCTCTCCCTACCCTCTGGCAGTGGGAAGCCATTCCCTGTGTCCTGTCCCTCCATCCCTTGTCCCCAGTCCCTCTCCAGCTCTCCTGGAGCCCCTTTAGGCCCTGCAAGGGGCTCTCAGCTCTCCCTGGAGCCTTCTCTTCTCCAGGGGAACCCCTCCAGCTCTCCCAGCCTGGCTCCAGAGCAGAGGGGCTCCAGCCCCGGGATAACAACATGCTGGGAAGGGGAGCTGGTGACTGTTGTGGAAAACCCCCGTGGTGGCCTCTCTGAGCACACGGGTGTGAAGTGTATTTTCACACACAGTATCAACAAGACAGTGCTGCTAGTCACAGTCTGTATGCACCAGTCTCAGGATGGTTTGGAAAGGGAAGTAAACAGGCCTCCAAGTGTCTAAATAATTCCATAATATTGTCACTGTGGCTGCCTGGACGTGGAAGAGCTGGAAGTTGTCGCAGTGCTGATCACCAGGCCCGGCTGGGCGCAGAGCCCTGCTGTCCTCACCCATAACTCCTGTCAGTGCAAGAGAAGTGCTTCAACATCCTGGAGGAGTTTGGCCTGGATGTTCAGCTTTCCATGAGGGAAACTTCAGGACCTGAACCCATGGGTTGGGCTCAACTTTGCTACTTGTCCTTAGTCCTGCTTTGGTTCTGATGGCGGCTGCGGCTTCCCGTCCTGGTCTGGGATAGAGCCATTCCCGCAGCACAAACAGCTCCATGGACAGACTCCTCCATGTTTAGGTTTTCCCTAGGAAAGCATCCCATGGTTATCCCCTGGAAAGGGCGGCTGGAACGCTGTGCATGCCTTCCCTGCCTTGCCTGGGTGGTGTTTACTTTGACTGTATCCTGAGTGCACAATCCCAGTGCAGTGCTGCACATCCCGGGCTGAACCTCCCTGGCTTTTTTCATGTGTCCCTTTGGCATCGTCCGACCAGGGGCAAACACTCCATTCCTGGGCAGGGAAAACCACTGATTTATGTGGCTTCTTCTGACCCAACATCATGCAAGCAAAATCAAAAAATAGTTTGACTACCTAATGATTCAGAAATGCAGCCGTGGTGCCAAGAAATTTTAGCATTTGTTGGCTTTACACTTGAGCAAATGCATTCTGGTGGGGAATTTAACTTCTTTGTTTTAACTCTCATCTTCAGAGTTCTGAGGCTTAGGAATTTATCCCACCAAAAAAAAAACCAAAAAACAACAAAACAAACAACAAAAAAACCCCCTGGTTTACAATTATTAGAAATATGAAAATTAGTCTTTAAGTTTCTCGTATCTCCTTTTTTTTTTTTTTAATAAATATTTCTAGACTTACATATAGAGGGCAAAGATTCTTCTTTTAAGTAGAGCCAGGAAAGTTTCTTTTTTTTTTTTTTTATTTTATGGAGCAAAAGCTTTAATATGATTTAGCATTTTCTAGTTTAAGGTAATGGTCTGAAATAGGGCTTGTGCCATAGGAAATTAATTCAGTGTACCCTGGTGAGGAAAGAGGTTTCTCTGGAATAATTTCAGTTTCTGTGTCTTTCGAATGCTCAAAATATTTCAGTAAAATAGGAAGAAACTTTTGTTCCCCTTACCAGGGGAGAATCTTGTTTTCTAAATTGAATGTCTGTTGGATAGTTTAAACTCCACTTACTGATCCTTATTCTCTCTCAGTTTCTGCTTAGCTGGAGCTTAGTAGAAATTATCATAATTTTTGAATTTCTTGTTTTTTCCTGTTCAAAACTTTAAAGAAACAAACCTACCCCAAAGTACTGTGGTTTTTCTCCCCACTACAACCTTGTTTTAAATAAATATTCTCCTCCAGTTCTGCCAAAAGTGAGAAGAAGGGATTTGTTCAATCAGCTGAAATAAAATTATCCTCAGACTAGCAATGAGATGCTTCTGCATTTTCCCCATGATTCACTGTTTGATGAAAAATATGTTAATATTTGCTATAATTTAGGAAACCAGATTTGAGAGGATTTGGGGGGGGTTTATTTAGGTTTTTCCTGTAGTAACACACAAGTCAGTTGAGTGTTTGACTTCACACAGGCTGGGAGGGACAAGAACAAAGTGAAGTTACCTGTCCTGCCTGAAATACGAATACTCTGACAATCTCTCCTGTTAGATGTTTTTTCTCACTATTATAAAATACGAAATTATAAAATCAAACATAATTGTAGCAGATAAAGGGGAGGAAAACAACAAGTTCCTGCAGCAGTCCAGTATAAAGCGCGAAATGGGAAATACACGGAGTTGTTCAGGGTTTAGAAGTGCTGGCTTCATTTTCATGGATAACCAGGGAGCTTTACGTGACTTTGACTTGACTTTTCCTTTATCTTGAAGTAGAATGCCTGTTACTGGGTTTTTTTTTTTCCTGTGTGGAAAAGTCTGGCACCTAGTAATGTTTTTAAATTTTTTTTTTTTAATTATTTTTTTAGTATTATTCATTATGCTGTGACTCGGTGCTGCCATAATAATATTAATTGTTAATAACGTGGTTTGGGTAAGAAAACGTCTAAAACCGGTGTCTGGACAGAGCACCGTGTGTTTCTGCAGAGAAATGAATTGCTATTCAGATTGGAGAGCAATTATTTATTCTGGGTATGTATGTGGCTTTTTTGGGGGGAGGGGGGTGACTTTCTGATGTGATTATCCCACAGGCTCCACTTCCCTCCGGGATGGATGGGACTGGTCTCTTTTCCACAGCACATTTTTCTCTGTGCAGTGGGAAATAAAGGGGTTTTATGACTTGGGCAAAACGCTTTACCCCATTTGTGTTCCAAACCCTTTTCCTAAGCACAGCTCTGAGGCCACTCACTTATCTTCTCAAGGGCAGAGGATTTTTCTTTTCCTTTCCTTTCTGATTAAATTTTTTTTGAGGAAGGAAGCTGTCAGAAGGCACTTTATGGTTTTTCCCCCCTCTGTTGAATTGACACCCTATAAACTTTTATTCGAGAGGGGAGAAAACGAGGGACTCCAAGCAGGGCACGGGAGAAACTTGGGGGTTATTAAATCTTTTCAAAGAGGGAAGGAAGTGGTTCAGTGCCCTCACAGCGGTCCCTGTGTCAGCGTTTGGGAAGCCTGGGAGAGATTATCTCCAGCCAGCAGCAGGTTGAGAAGGACAGGGTGGGAGGGGAAGGCTGAACTACCACCAGGTGGGAAATTGGAGGCATTAGCCTGGTTCACAACTGGTTTGGCTTTATGTGTCTTGCACTGTCTGAGAGAGTTTTGAGCCCACAGGTTAAAAAGCGAGCGCCAATGTCTTAAAATAGACATTTTAATAGGCTTTTGTATGTTTTTGGGGTGAATTTTATCATTGAGGAGAAACGAGAACACAACGGATAGATTGGAGTAACGTCACGCTTCACAGACGTGTTTGGTGTGTTGGGAGGGTGTTTTTCCTCTCCATGGTGCTCTCCACATCCATGGAAGTTTTCCTGAGGACTGGCCCCTCTCCTGAGGGCCTGGGCGGCGTTAATGGAATTAGTTCAGGGTCACTTGGCCACGGGGTTCGTGTCACGGTGTGTCAGCTCAGCTCTTTGTGGCAGGTGAGTCGGGTGCCCGCTGCTCACACACCAGCACCCCTCAGTGGGTTTGATTTGGCTCCAGCAGCAGATTTTCCAAGAGCACAGCAGCGTTTCTGACACACTCCATGGGCTGCTAATGCCTGTGGAACGTGGGAGTGGGGCAGGTGGGGCCAGGTGAGCTGTGTCAGGGCGGTCCTGTCGCTGCCAGTTGAGACTTGCAGGGACCATCAGCACAATCCTTCACTCCCGTGGTGTTGTCACAGGAAAACCGCTCCTGATTTCAGGGGATTCTGATTTTAGCCTGGCTGGTGCTGGAGACCGACCCTGGTAGTGAGACGGAATCCTGGAGATAGAATCCTGGAGAACTTCCCTTATAAAAGTCATACATGGGACTTCTCCTGAGAGAATTCCACTTGTCCCCTGCCCAGCCAGGCATGGGGAATGAGAAATCCCTCAGCAGCCTGACTGCAGGTGAACATTATCCAGGCTGCAGCAGTTTGGGAATCAGACCTTGTGTTTTTGGGAAGTTGTCATTTTTGCCGTCATGGAGGCGCCCAGTAGATACATCACACCCAATATACAGTTTATGGAGCAGTTTGGTGGGAAATGAGGAACAGAACAAATGGATCTCGAGCAAAAGCTGGGTTTGGAGAGGATGGTCTTCCCTGGGTTAATTATTTATTGTGTAATTAATTTATTTATTGTGTAATTGTTTTAATTTTTGTAATGAATCGGAAGTGAACAGAAGAGGCTGCAGGGACGTTCCAGGCAGGGTGGGATAGGTCCAGGGGAGCTGGGAATGCTACTTTAGGGGCCTGCCTTTGCCTGGCATGAAGATGTGGAAGGAGAAAACCTCACCTCAGTAATGAGATGAGATGCCTGCACTTCCCCTAATTCCTCCCCCAAAACTTAAAATGTCATTGTATTTAAAAAAAAAATAAATAACAAAGCTTTAAGTTAACCAAAAGTACAGGGAATAATATTCTGGTTCCTTGTCCACCTGTAAGTTCAGAGTTAAAACAGTTCAGTAAAACAAAAGTTGATGTAAAATTGTGCCCTTGGAGAAATTCCACAGAGGATCCAGAATAGTTACTTTTTTTTGCACTGAGACTTCCACTGGATTTATATGTTCTACAGCTTTTCTAGCACAGATAAAAGGAACCAGATCAATGATATAATTTGCCAATTTGGACCTTGGTTTCTATTTTTAAGTAAGTGATATCTAATATTTGGTAGGGGTGTGGGAGCGTCTTCTGAAGGAACATTTGTCCTCTGACCACTCGGGATTATAAGGCCAGAATAAATATGGGAGAGCAGACGGAATTTATGAAATACCAATCTGAGCAGAACAAAAGGATCGGGGGTTCTTTTCTTTGGCCTTTTTTTTTTTGTTGTTCTTTTTTTATCTCCTGACTTGAAAAATACTCCCCAGTTCTTCCCCACCCCCAACCGAAGGAATAAATGACCCAAGAATTCGCCTGAACTCAGACACCAAGAGAAGCAGAAAAGGTGAAAAGCCACAGGCAGTGAGGGAAGAGGAGAAGGAGGGTCATAAAGGATTTGTTGTGTGGTGCCCAGGTTGTTAATGCTGTTAATGATTGAACTGTTTATGGGGGATTACAAAGGGTTAGGAAACGACTCTGCTCAGGAATTCCACTGAATCCCAGGGACAGGGACAAAAGTTTAGCAGGATGCTGGGCTGGGACTGGAATTTGCCAGTAGGAGTTGTGTAAGATCCCCAGAGCTGGTGAGGAGCCCAAACATGAGTGGCTTCAGGGTCCTGCTCATCTTAACTCAGCCCAGCTGAGCTGCTGGGACACCAATAACTGACTGGAACTATTGAGTTACACCAGCGTGGCAGAGTTACAAGGAGTGTGGAAGTTTACAGAAATATGCAGCAATACTTGCTAGACCTGTAGATCGAGTTTGGGGGTTGGGCAGTTTTGGGTTCCCTTTTCTATAGGGGGTTTTAATAAGTGCAGACTTCCTAAAATCAAGGGATAGGTGCACGTTTGTCACCTGTGCTTGCCGTGGGTCCGTCTGGGTTGTTGCAGAGTTCAGGGCAGTGGGTTTACTGACGGTTTTACCGATACCTTTTGCAGTTAAGGGCATCTGACTTGTTACTTCTGAGATCCCACCGAAGGGTAATGGCATGGTTTATAAACAGGAAGTCACTTCCCCCATTTTACCACATCGTAATCAAGTTTACAGCAGCTCTGGCTGCTGCTCCTCTGGCTGTGTTTTGGGCTCACTGAGGGATTTTTTGGGTGGTGACCTCGGGGAGGACTCACAGGGGTGCTATGACTTGCTCCGTGTTGTGTTTTGCTGCTCCGGTCTGAAATCACCCGGCTCTGTTCACAAACCTTTCAGGCACAATCTGATCACAGGGTCTATATTTAGAAATCGAGGAGGAACCTTTCAAACTCCCCGTAGTGGGGATGGGAAGGGAGGAACAGCCACACTTGTCATTTCCCTCTGGAAGAGGCATCTCCATTGCTAGAAACATTTCTGGTGTTGCTCAGCGGTTGGATCAGCCTGCAGTCGTGTTTTAAGTAAAAAAAAAAAAAGGCGTATTTTTGATGTTTCTCCCAAAGTCAGAGAATTGTCTTTACTCTCAATAGTTCTGTTAATCTTAATAGTTCTTGGGCACCTTGTTGTGGTGGTTACAGATCATGTCAAGTGGCGGTTCTTGCAGGTGGTGAAACATGGCGAAAATGCTCATTTAAGCAGTGCCAGTTTTCAGCATTGGAAGATTCAGGGAATACCGAGCGGATAGAAAAGCTGGAGCACCTTGACCATTGCACTTCAGCATCTCAAATTCCACCCCTGTTTGTGCAAAAATGGTTAATCCGAGCCACGTGTCCGTCGGACACGGTTTTGTTTCACCTCTTGATGACACCAAGTCTGGGGCAAAACCATTAGCACATTCCAGACGGGAATTTTGAATATATCAGGGGAGCACCATTTACATTAATTAGCAGAATCCATCAGTTGCCAGTCAGGCTGGTTCTGGCTGTGGGTTTGTGCTCGCTGGGGCTGACCTGGGTACAGTAACTCAAGTGTTGGCTGCTCTCTGGTGCAGCAATTTGAGCTCACTCTCGCTGTGAAGGGGAGCAGCCTCTTCCAGGGAAGCTCCCGGTCCTTGGAAGTTGTTCCTGCAGCAAACTGTGACAGTATTTTGTGTGCAGGCTCCCTGCTCTTGGCCTGGTACCCACCGGCTCCTTCATAATGTAACGTGAAATACAACAAATACAGAGTATAAGGATACAGGGATGAATCCTTCAGTTCAGGATAAATGTCCGTTTTTTGGTTGTTCTTCTCATCAGTTGTTCAAAAATGGATGTAAAATGTTGCATTAAACTTTGGCAGGGGTCAATGGGCCAGTTTGCTGTGTAAGTTTAGGTTCACCTGTGAACAGGATTTTGGACAAATATCCCTAATTATCTTCACCCTTCCCCCAGAAACCCCAGAAATCTGCTTCTCAAAACTTGTGAATCTTCGCAACTGTTGTGGACTCGGGGCAGGAGGGGCTGTGGCCTTGTCTGGGTTCTCTCTCGAGCGGTCCAGGGGATCGTTGAGGAATATTTCATGGTGCAGTTGTGTTCTGCAATAGTCACAGTATCCATCCTCATGAATAATTTGTGCTCTTTCTGAAGTGCCCTCCTTCGGAGCCTGCTCTGTCAGCACCGAGTGCAGGGAAACCTCACGTGGCAAACGTGGCGTCAGGAGGATGAACAGCTCGTTAGCAGGCTCTGGACCTGGAAGAACGTGCTGGAGTTGTGAGTGTCCAGGATAACACTCCTTGGGTCACCCTAAACACCTCCTGGACTCCAGTGCTGGAGCTGCAGAGTGCCTGGATTTGTCCCAGCGAAGAGGAGATGAGTGATAGTATCATGTTTTCTGCTTTATGTGGGTATTTACAGACAGCAATTACTCATCTCTGCCTTTTTCTCTTACAATGCGGGAACTTTTTCCAGCATTTAAGTGGCTTGTCTCACTTGGGATTTATTCCTTCTAAAACCAGGGCAAAAGAAACCTGAGGGAGAAGTTTTCTTAAACCGGGCTGTGCATACAAACCGATGGCTGGGTTTAAAAAACAGTTTTAAAAAATTCCAACGGTTCAAAACATTCCTGCCGGAATTCCTGTTCAGATACAGCAAAATAGTCATGTGGGGGTTATAACTGGAAGAAAGTTGCTGTGGCTTTTTTAAGACACTACAGAAGAGAATGAAAATCTGCCTTTAGGTTAGAACTTGAATCACAAGAAGCAGGATGGAGGTTCTCCAGCCTTCGCTGGTGTTTATTGCCCAGGATGCAGATTTGTGTGGTTCCCTTTAAGAGGCTCTGAAGGGCTGTCGGCGTCTGAAGTTCGGGTACCTGGTGAAGGTTTTGGATGTTCCTGTTAGAGGATGAAGCGGGTTCTTCTGACTCGTGCTGGCTGTAAATTCAGAGGTAGAGCAGGATTAGCTTGCCTGTGTCAGTCAGGCCTGGCAGAGGTGTAGGAAAAGAGCACCTGCACCGTGGGAGTCCTGGCACTGCAGACCTGCAGAGTGAGGAACGGGGATGTGTTACATGACCAGGGATTGTCCCCACCTGCAGAGCTGCCTCCAGCTCTGGGGAGCAACAGCAGGAGGATGTGGAGCTGCTGGAGAGAGTCCAGAGGAGGCCCCGGAGATGTTCCAAGGGCTGGAGCCCCTCTGCTCTGGAGCCAGGCTGAGAGAGCTGGGGGGGTTCCCTGGAGAAGAGAAGGCTCCAGGGAGAGCTGAGAGCCCCTTGGAGGGTCTAAAGGGGCTCCAGGAGAGCTGGAGAGGGACTGGGGACAAGGGATGGAGGGACAGGACACAGGGAATGGCTTCCCACTGCCAGAGGGCAGGGAGAGATGGGATATTGGGAATGAATTGCTGGCTGGGAGGGTGGGGAGCACTGGCCCAGGTTGCCCAGAGAAGCTGTGGCTGCCCCTGGATCCCTGAAAGTGTCCAAGGCCAGGTTGGACGGGTCTTGGAGCAACCTGGGCTGGTGGAAGGTGTCCCTGCCCGTGGCAGGGGTAGGACAGGATGGACTTTGAGGTCACTCCCACTCCAAACCATTCCATGACTTTGTGCTGTGGGTGCTGCACAGGATCCTGTGGGGGATGGCTGTGACTGGTACAAGTGTCCCAGGCTGTGATCCAGCCACCTCCTCCCTCCCTTTCTCCAGGAAAGCCTGGATGCAAACATGGCACAGAGTTGTTGAGGATGGTGCAGAACTTCACCTCTAACACCTCCAGTCACCAATCCAACAAATCCATGTGGTTGCCTGACAAGATACATTTGGATCCTACCAAGACTTTTCGGTTCCCAGTCGTGTGTTCAGTGCTCTGTTACACACAAATAGGAATTTGTCATGAAACTCCAACTGTTTGGGAAGGAACCAGAGGTTGTGGATGTATCTGGGAGATGAGTTTGTAAACCCAGGGAAGTTTTGTGCCAGAACCTTTCTGAAAATGAAGGTGTAGCGGCAGGTTTTTATGACCTGGTGTGTTGGGTCTTTAACCACAGCCATGTTACTAATTAAAAAGCTGAAAGGGAGCTCCTAGGTATCGTTCTGGGGGCCCTCAGTGAGCTGGAGACACGGATACAGACTTTTGTAAATACAGCTGAGGTGGAGACACCTGAGCAGGGTTCTCTTGGGTCTGTAATGATGCCTCTGATGGACCCATCAGCCCGTTTCGGGGTTTCCCACGGCAGTAATAAGATGACAGAACAAGTAAACTGGGAGAGCTTTGTCCCAAACAACTGACAGTGTCTTCAGGAGGAGCAAAGTTTGCGTTTTAATTTTCCCTCTATGAACTTGCCGAACTTTAGAGGGAGAAGAGTCCTTCATCCTGCCTTGTTTTCTTTCCCTCTCTTTGCTGCTTGACTTTCCTGGCCCACACTTGAAGGCTGTACTAATCCTTTAAGGAAAGGGCTGAAGCAGTTCGGCATTCCTGGGCGTTTGTCAGGACACGATCCATCAGTGGGCGATGGCAGCTACGGGATCATCGCGGGCAATGGGAGAGACAAGCAGAACAGAGCTGCCAGTTACTTCCTGCTTTTCCATGGGGAGCAGAGACACGTCTCCAAAGGAGGTGGGAAAAGAAGGCTCTGCCACGAACCTTTAGGAGAAGGATCTCTTCTCAGCTGAGAGCTCAGGTGGCTCTGGGAGAAACCTGCTGGCAATGTGTGTCTGCACAAACCCACCTCTGCTCTGCTTCTGAGGGGACTCCACGTCTTTCCTGGTCAGCCACTGGGAGAGGAGACTCCAACAGGGACCCAGCTGAGGGCCTGGGAGGTGTGACTGCAGCAGATTTAGGGAGACTGGCAGTGACTGGGGCACACAAAGCACCAGAGCTGCAGCAGGACAGGCCGGGACACGCCGGAGACGCTCGCTCTGCGCTGCCTCTTCATGGTGTGTGTGTCCAGAGAGGGAAACTGGGTCACCTCTGCCTGTCTGTGTGTCAGAATTCCACCCTGGAACTCCTGAGGGGGGATTTCCTCGCCCCTCCTTTTCCTCCTCCCCCACCACCCCAAAGGAAGGAGGGGAAATGGGAATCCTGTGTTCCAGGCTTTTTGCTGCTTGGGGAAGAGGAGGAGTTTGTTGCCGTGATTGTTCCTGGGCTCAGCAAGTCCAAGGAAGAGCAACTTCCCTGGGTTTGGGAACTGGAAAAAACTGGGAATTTGATGAACTGGTTTGTTCATTAAATATTTAATTCCAGCATGTCAGTGATGCCATTACCTGAGCGCAGGTGAACGTGTCTGAAAGCCTGAGCTGTCCTGCTTTATACGGGCAGGATCCTTGTATCCCTTAATCCCTGCCTGGACTTCCCCTCCGTGCAATTCCCAAGCCTAGGAATGCAGCTCTCGTGTCTAGTCCGCAGTAATTCCATGTCCTAAAAAGAAAAAGCATTTCTAGTCCAAAATAACTCAGGTTTGCTCGAGTCCATTCATATTCACAGTGGCAAATATCCAAACATCCTTCTTTTTGCCTGCTTCCTTTCCCACCCTCCAGGCTTCTCCTTAAGGAAAATAAACTTTCAGCTCCAGCTTAAATGCATTTTATCGCTGTGAGTCTCAAAGGGGGCGAGTGGGAAGGGAAGAGCTGCAGGTGAAAATCAGAATTTCGCCGCGAATTCTGTCCCGTTTGGGGACATTCAAATCCCTTGTTTGTGTTTTTGGTTGAAAATAAACAAATCGATGGGGTTTTATCCTGCTGAAGCCGCTTCCCAGGGGCAGTGTCAGGGCGGGGGTGGTTGATACCTGTTTGGGGGTTTCTGTGGGTGTAATCCCCGTAGCTGTAAGGTACGATCCAACCGGGTAGGAATTCGGGAAGTGTATGGGTTTGTCAGGAATTCCCGTTTGCCATCATTTTTCAGCCCCACCACCATCCCAAACTTCGCTTTTAGCTAATGCAACCCAGCTGGGTCGTTGCTATTTTGCACACTAATATTTGTATTTAGGGGGGCTTTTAGTGGTCCCTGCTTACACCGAGGCAGTGGGAATTATAATGATTAAGGAATGGGGTTTTTCCCCCTCCCCCCCTTTGGTTGCTTTGTTTCTCAGCGTTGCTTGCGGGTCAGATACAGTTACAGAGGTCGGATTTATTTTTGTGTTTCACGAGGGGGGGAAAAAAATAACTATATGGCTTAAAAGTGGTTTTCTGGTAGAAGAAAGAGAAAGAAGCGGTTTATACACATGCAGCAAATAAATAAATAACCCTGGGGGAGGGGAAAAAAAAAAAAGGCATGTGAGTCCAATACTGCAGGAAACATGAGACAGCAGAAAAGCAGCCCTGGCAGAAATACTTGACGGAGCTTCCTCCTCCTCCTCCTCCTCCCCTGAAGTGAAATTCCCATTAATAGCGGGGGCACTTGGCTCCTCGGAACCAGCAAGGAGCTCAGTTACGATTTACTTGCTTCGCAGATAACAATTTCAGATAAATATCCCTGAAAGGCAGCTCCGAGCCGAGGAGGCGAAGCGATGATTAAATCCCGCGTTAAATTTGTCTGCCGGCGTCACGCGGAAGAAGCTTCCCTGGATTCCCGGGGTGTGCTGGGAGAGGAATCATTTTGGGGAGTATCGGGAAGGGGCGGCCGGGGGGTGGAATCTCGCTTCTTTCCTGCCTGTTTAATTGGATGTTGCGTGAATGATACTTTATAGGGCAACAATAATATTAGAAATAAATGAGTTACGTGGTGATGCCGGGGGCTGGAAAGGTAAACAAATGGGAGCGGGGGAGTAGAGATGAGCAGAATTCCAACACCACCTTATTCCCTCTTTTTTAAACACAACCCCATCCGTGCAGGAGCACCTGTTGGCTTGAGAAGCTCAATTTTTGAACTCTTTTGGGTTTCAAAGCTAACCTTTAAAATGCGTGCCAGTGTTTCCAGGAATACAGGCAGAGTCGGTGCTGCTGCTTCAGACCTCCCTGAAGGGAAAAGCAACAGCAGGAAAAAAACCTCTAACATTGTTTATTGGGTTTTTTTCTTTAATCATCAGGGAACGTGGAAATTAAGACAAGCATCTCCATTTTTACGCTGTTTGGGAAAATCTGTGAGCAGGAATAGAAGCTTCACTTCTGACTATCCGTAGCTTGTTATCCTCTGTAATTGTTTTATTACACCTTCGGAGCACCTCGTTTGGGCTTTATCTTTTGTGGTATTTTGGGGGGCGGGTGGGTCGTTGTGTTTTTTAATGATTTCAAAGCTGTTTCTGCATCTGCATCCTCAGAGTGACTTAAGTCAGGGGAAAATATGTCGTTTTCCAAGGGGCAGCTGAGAGAGATTAAATAACTTGCTCGAGTCAGAGTTGGGATTAGAAATGTGGAGCCCCCGAAAACCAGATTATGTTACTTCTGTCCCGAGTTAGAGACCAATAAAAGAGATTTTAGGCGGTGCCGTGGTGCGTCCTGCTGGATTTATCATGCCTGGAAAATAAATAGGAACCTGGGGGTTAACGCAGGGGGAATTTTGAGGTGGATTTAGGAGACAACAGGGTTATACCTGTGTTGGTTTGGGGTTTGTCACGTGTTCATGGATAAAATGAATTCAGCACGGGAAACCCCCTGGTGGGAGCTGAAAGGACAAGAGTGGATTGGGGCTGATAAAGAGGAGGGGGAATTTTTGGTGCTGTTCCTGAGGTAGAACCTGGACTTGATGCCACTTTAAATCAAGGTATCAGACAGTAATTAACCACCCTAATTACAGACATCACTGGATTCATGAGAGGAATTAACAGCAAAAAATCACAAGGAAAACTTCTGCTGCTCTTTGGCACTTTTATACTGCAAGTAGAGCAAGGAAAGACAGTTCGGGAGAGTTTTTTAATTACGAGTATCTATATATAAGGAAAAGACTTCTTCCTCATATATATGTAATATATAATCTGTATGTTATATATAACATACAGAGTATGTTTTTCATGGTTGTCACTGTGTAAATAATATCAGATATCAACATAGCTTAAAAAACCGCTCTCAAAACAAGGTTATTTAGCATCTCTGGGAATTAATGCTTTAGTGAATCCTGTTGTTTTGGTGCTTAGGGTGCTGAATTACTGATGGTTTCCGTTGTAGCATCTTTTAAATGCTGTTCTCTGCCCAGTAGAAGTAAGTTTGTACATAAGTAGAACGCGGCTAAGAAGATGAAAATGTGAAATCAGCAGTCTCGAAATACAGGTTGGTCCAAAAAAATCCCCTCCCCCAAATCCCATTACTTTCGGAATTTGGTGATTTTTACAGTGGACTTTGTCAGGAGGGTGAAGGGGGGTCAGATGAGGAAGTTTAGTGTGCACAGGTCCGTGCTTGCCTTTGGGAGCAGTGCCAGTTGTTACCTTACAGACATAATAAAACACATCTGTTCTTTAAAAAGGAGAAAAAAACCCCCGGAACACGTGTTTCTGCTCTTTCTTCAAGTCTTCAGAGTCAACTCATCCCTTACAAATACTTGTTATTTGGTGTTTTCTCTTCTGTCCAGGCAACTATTCTGCATTCTTTTCCTGGTGTGAGAACAGCTTCTTTTCAAAAAAAAAACTAAATTTATCCTCAGAACGTAAAGCGCCAGTGCCTCACCTGGGGGGCAGTGGATCCCTGACACGTCTCCAAGACTTTTTAGGAATAGTGGAGCCTTGAGCGATCCTTTGGAGAAGGGCAGAAGTTGTTTCTCTTTGTTTTTTTCTTGGCTGCACGTGGTTTTGGGGGGGGTTTTGTGGTGCCTTCTGATGTCCCAGTGGGCAAGAGGAGCAGGGTTTGGTGATGTTGGAGGCTTTTTGAAAATTCCTGCTGGACTTTTTCTTTCATATTAGAATCACAGAATCAGGATAATTTTGGCAAAACCCTCCAAGATCGAGTCCAGCACTGACCCCTGTCCCCAAGTGCCACGACCGCAGGGCTTTGAAATCCCCCCAGGGATGGGGACTCCACCACTGCCCTGGGCAGCTGTGCCAGGGCTGGACAGCCCCTTTCAGGGAGGAATTGTCCCCAGTATCCAATTAAACCTCCCCTGGCACAGCAGGAGGCCGTTCCCTCTCCTCCTGTCCCTTGTTCCTTGGGAGCAGAGCCCGACTTCCCCCCCAGCTCTCCCCTCCTGTCAGGGAATTGCAGAGCCAGAAGGTCCCACAGAGCTTTTGAATCCCTCCAGGGATGTGACTCCACACAGGAAACCTGCTCAGGGAAGCTTTGGGTTCCTAATTCCCAGTCTGAACCTCCCTGGTGTTGCCACAACCCACGTGTTGGAGTGGATCCTGCTGAGGGATGGGATGTTTTTGGAGCTCCCAGCCCTTTCCCTCAGCGCATCATTAACAGGCAGTGGGGGTCTGGGACCATTTTCCCATGTTCCTGTGGCTAATTGAAAAAAGGAGGAGGTGTGCTGGGAGCAGTCTGGGCAAACAAACCCAGTGTGGGAAAAGGTTGGGTGGTTGTTAGGGCCGTGTTGGGATGCCGGGGAGCATATGGTGAAAGGTCCGGGGCTCAGCCCTATTCCCAGCGCTGTCACTGCCTTCCCCATGCTCCTGGATTGATCCCACTCTCCTGCATCTGTGCCTGGAAAAGTGACTGATGGCAGCCCTGCGTCACTCAGGGTATAATGGGAAATTTATTCCTGTTGGGAGCGGGCTCGGCCTTAGAGCGGCTGCAAACAGGGATTCCTGACAGGCTTTGTGGGGGATAATTCCAGGGTGGCTCAGGGAGGTCTGAGCCCTGCTCTTGGTGTCTGACTCCCACTCAGGCTCCAAAGTCAGCCCTTAAAGGACACTTGGGGAAGTTCTCCGTGTCACATCCACACGGTTCAGGTGAAGAGCGGGACGTGCAAGTCCCAAAGAGCACATTCATGGGCTGGGAGCGTTCTGGGCACTCCCGTCACGCCACCAGAAATTTGCATTCCTCTGTTTTCCTTTGCTTTTACGTGGCCTTTTCGTGATATCTTTACTTTTCCCCATTTATAATGGGGAGGGGGATGGGGAATAAAACTTGACTGCCGAAATGTGGCAGAAAGGGCGGGAGCTTATCCCGGGTGAACCCGCGGAATGATTTTCTGTCATAAATTCCGTGTGTGCTGCAGGAGTTCATCATTGCAGGCATCGGAAATGTCACGGGAGAAAGCTCGCGTTTGATTTTGTAATTAGAGAAGTGGCAACGTGATTTGTTTGGGGTTTGTTGGGGGTGGGTTGTTTTAGGGTCAGGGAAGACGAGGCTCCGTGAAACGTGCCGTGCTTTGCTGGGAGGTGAGCGGTTGGGATTTGTCCTCCAGCTCTGCATGGCTTTACAAACAGTAAGTTGTCTGAATCATGGAATCATTGTAGAATCACGGGATGCTTTGGGTTGGAAGGGATACTGTGGATTATCCTGTTCCACCCCTGTGCCATGGGCAGGGACACCTTCCACTAGCCCGGGTTGCTCCAGGCCCCATCCAGACTGGCCTTGGACGCTTCCAGGGATCCAGGGGCAGCCACAGCTTCTCTGGGCAACCTGGGCCAGGGCCTCATCCTGATTCACAGCTAAGAATTCCTCCCCAATATCCCATCTAAATCAATCCTCCTACAGCTTAAAGCCATTCCCTGTGTCCTGTCCCTCCATCCCTTGTCCCCAGTCCCTCTCCAGCTCTCCTGGAGCCCCTTTAGGCCCTGCAAGGGGCTCTCAGCTCTCCCTGGAGCCTTCTTTTCTCCAGGGGAACCTCCCCAGCTCTCCCAACCTGGCTCCAGAGCAGAGGGGCTCCAGCCCTTGGAGCAGCTCCAGGGCCTCCTCTGGACTCTCTCCAACAGCTCCACATCTTCCTGCTGTTGGTTGTCCCAGAGCTGGAGGCCTTGGAGCATCTCCATGACCCCACTCTGTGTAACCATTATCCCAGGAAGGGATCCTGCGAGAAGGAAGCAGGAATGTCCCCGCGTTGAGGCCGTTCCTCACATCCCGGGAAAGCTCCGTGCCCCCCCATTCCTGGCTCCCGTGGCAGGTGGCCCTGGCCGTGGTAATCCCAGGCTGGCACAGCATGTGCCGGACGCTCCCTGCCTTCTGGCCCCGGGGCGGGAGCCTTTTGGTGCCGCCCCGGCAGGAGCAGATGGGAGCAGAAAAGGCCGGGCCTGCTCCATTCAGGGAACATATGGTTTCTAGGGATGCTCGGGATGCAGCCCGGCCGGCAGATGATGGCAGGGCAGGGATTAAAGGCAGGACTGAGCTTTCACTCAAATCCCTGCGAAGTGACAACACCAACAACAGCACTGAGCCCTACAAGTGACTGACCCGCCCAGGCAGCGCCGGGCTGCCGAGTACTGACCTACGTGTCCACTTATACTGGAATTTATTCAATATATGCTTATATGACACATAGAAATCAGTAACATTCATATTTTATTTCGTTTAGTTTTATTTAATTCTGAAATTCTTAACATGCTATAAATATATAATATATATAAAGTATCTGTAGTATATAATATATATTATTGGGTATCATATATATCATATAATATATATTATGCATCATATCATATAATATATATAATGCATCATATCATATATCTAATGTCATAAATATTATATATCATATATCTAATATATTATATATCATGTATATCATGTCATATATATTATATATATTTTATATCTTATAAGTTCATATGATATATATTATA
>VXAY01002481.1:27445-64185 GCA_013399855.1 Oxyruncus cristatus
AAGAAAAGGAAGAAATGTATGAATATACAGAACCAAGTTGAATTGGGAAAAAATAAACCTTCTTTTCTGATTTAAGAACTCGAGCTCTTACAGGTGGGAACCCACAATAAAAAGCGTTTCCCGCTCGAGTGTGCGGCCCGAGCGTTTGGTCACGTCGTGGTTCTGTTTATCAGCAGTGACAAAGCATCATTAAAAACGGCTTTTTTTTTTTTCCTTTTCCCCCCTTCTGTTTGGAGACCGTTCAGCTTTCCGTGCAGTTCGGGTGCTTCCGTGGGTGTAAAAGGGCTGTGGGAATTTAAGTGCCCAAGGAACGGGATGGGATGGAACCCGAAGGGGTTCGAATCGGGGGTTAATATCGACATAAAAGAAGATAAATGGTCCACGAGGCGCCTGCGTCAGCGTCGATTCCCGTTTTTACGGATGTGAGTCCGCGTTCCGTGTTTGTAAGAGCTGTGCCCTTGATTCCCCGCACAAACGATGGCATCTGAAAGGTGGCACCGCTAAAGAACCTTGGAGAAATCCAATGACCGGCGGGGTTTGGGCTCTTCTCCCCGGGAACAAGCGGCAGGAAAAGAGGAAAAGGCCTCAAGTTGCGACGGGGGGGGTTGGGTTGGATAGTGAGGGAATTTTCTTTGTGGAAAGGGTGGTCAGGGATTGGAAAAGGGACAGCAGTGAGTCGCCATCCCTGAGGGTTTTCAAAATCCATGTGGATGTGGCCCTTGGGGACACGGGGCTGTGGTGGCCGTGGAGGGAACGGTTGGACTTGATCTTAGCAGGCTTTTCCAACCTCAGCCATTTTATGGTTACATGGAAAGATAGTGGGTGTGTAAATGTGATCAGGGGGCTTTGTCCGTGCTTTAAAAAAGAATATAAACACACCAACCAACTGACCAAAACCAGAAACCCCAAAGCAGAGCCTTTCACTGCCTCTCTCTGTATTCCAGACCCAATATTTTAAAGTCAAACGGAATTCTTGTGGTCAAGGATTTGGAGGTGTGATGGTGCAGAACAGGGAATGGCAGGGAGAGCATCCTGAAAGTTTGCACAGTTCCTAAGTGGCTTTTGAAAGCAGGATTTGTCTCCCGGAAGGGTGGAAGTAACGTTTTGCCGCTCACAAATCGATTGCGCCAAATATTTGCTTGCAAGAAATCTGTGCGTTTAGTCCATGGGAAAAAAAAAATAATGAATTAAATCGAGAATTCTTGTACAGCCAAAGTATTTTTAGGTGATTTTTTTTTTTTTTTGAGTTCTGTAATTTCATGAGCTCTGGAAACAAGAGAATTGCCCATGCTGGGACATTCCTGGTGATTCCTGGCTGTGGATATAGTGATATAAATTAGTGTATTCTGCCGTTTGCAAGTGTGAGAGGTGGTGTTTCAATGAGTGCATTTAAGTGAAGTACTTAAAGCATTTAAATAAAGTCCATCTGCATTGGCTGTAAGTTGGCCTCCTCTCTCCTTTTGTATTTCCCTCCACAAGTAAATGGATGCTGGGTGAGATTCCTGGTGGGAGATCCTTCAGGGATTCTCCTGCAAACAGGGGAGAGTTGCTGATTGTCCCTGTCGGTCTTGGTTTTTTTTGTGGGAATCCTCAGATTTTTCAAACCATCTCTGGGCTCTTTAAGTAGTTGGGAAGTCCTCAGATTGGCCTTTCTTGCACGAAACTGTGGTGCTGAACGCTGGGAAACGCTGACAAATGGAATGCTTCGGTCTCCTTGCTGGGATACATCCGTTTTTCCCTCCGGAACGGCCTCGGATGTGCCGTTGTGGAGCTTCCAGCAGCCTCAGCCTGGCTGGGGCTGTAATTTATTGAAATGCTACGAAAGCCTTGTTCTGCTCCTCGTGACAGTTTGCAGGGACTCGTGTCCCTGTGTGATCTCGGGATCCGTAGCTCCGGGTGGAGCTGCAGCCACCGGGATCCGCTGGTGCCTCCGGAGGGTTCCAAGTGGGAAGTGCGAATCCGGGCCCGTCTGGCAGAATTTTGCCATCCCGTGTGCCATGCCTGGGGCGGCAGCACGTTGGCACAAGGCTTTGCTGCTCGGTTCCGGGATTCTCTGATGTAATTTTCATGGAATGCTACTTCAGGGCTGTGCCTCCCTTTGAACAGCGCAGGAAACGCGGCGGAAGTTGTGCTTTGTCACCTCTTGAAGTTGTGCTTAAAAGGCTCCCCCGGCCCTTGTGTGTGATGTTTTTTTCCATGGGGGTTTGTCCCTGGAGCTCGTGGTTTGAAATGTTCCTAGTTCCTCCGAAGAACAATTCCATTTTTAAGGTTTCAGCAGCTTTTTAGCAGCTGATAAGCAACTGCTCCGTGCTCTGGATTTTGGGAATGTTTGCCTTTTTCCTGGTGTTTCTCTCCTGTCACACGTGTTCCCACAGCCTTTTGTGAAACTCCCTCAGTCATTTTGGTGCTGCAGCTTCTTCTCATTGAAAAGCCCATTTTTAAGCCTCTAATAAATAGACCAATAAATAGATATTGTCTTTATTTCCATTAATCTGCTCCTTAGTTAATTATTTATTTCTTATTTAAGTTCAAGCCCAAACTTACAATGTTTATATATTTTAAACAACTCTAAGTTGCATCATCACCCAAAATCCTGAAGAGTGCCCTTATAAGTCCTCCTAATTACCCTAAAAGACAATTTCTTTGTCACCTCTCTATTTTGTGGGCTCTTAATTTCTGTGTCTACAAGATCTCCCCTTAGTCTTTACTATTCACGTGGATTTTAAACCCTCAGGAAAATGGAGTTTCTTTTCCCAAGTGTGGCAGCAGTTTGTGCCTCCATAACCAAATTATTCCTAAAACTGGGGATTAAATATAAATTAAATTAAATTTATATTTTAAATAAATTAAATAAAAATTCCGGGGATCCTGGAAGTATTAATCAAGTTTTAAATAGTCCCTGTGGGATCCAAACTTTGTGTTGACTTTTCTCCGTTGGTTGTGTTTTGAGGTTTGTTGTTGTTTTTTTTTTTTCTCTTCTTTAAAAACTGCTGGATTTCAACTGAAGAAGGGGGAGAAAAGCCATAAAAATAAATTAATAAGGCTTCTGGGTTTTAATCTGAGTAAAAATATGTCTCATGAGTGTCTGAGCCCAGGGGGTTGTCCTTGTTCTCCCAGGGTTGTCCTGAGCTGTGAGGGGGCTGTGGCCTCTCCATCCCTCTCCTTATCCCACCCATGACAAGGGACAGCTCAGGGACTTACAAAAGTGGATGTATAAACTTCATCGATCAGCAGAACCTCAGAGCCCCTCAGGCACCTGGAAATGAAACCTGGCCTTGCCCCGTGGGTTTTAATAGTTCCTAATGGATCTGTGTTCCATAACTACTGCTGCCTTCCCAAGGGAATTCATCTTCCTGTCCTCCACTGCCTCCCATGCCAGCACCTGGGATGCTCTGATCCCTCAGCATATTGGATTTAAGAGCATAGGAACAGCTTCCTCTTCATGTTCCTTGGATCCCACGGGTTTTCAGGGTTCAGACCTGTGTGTCAGGAATCCAAGAATGATTTGGGAAAGGATCTTAAAACTCATCCAGTTCCCCCTCCTGCCATGGGCAGGGACACTTTCTACTAGCCCAGGTTGCTCCAAACCCTGTCCAACCTGGCCTTGGACACTTCCAGGGATCCGGGGGCAGCCCCAGCTTCTCTGGGCAACCTGGGCTAGGGCCTCACCGCCCTCCCAGCCAGCAATTCCTTCCCAATATCCCAGCTGTGATCTCCTATTTGTTATTCTGGTTGATGAAACTGTTCAGACGGATGAGACCAAGTGTGGGAACTCCAGATTCTCCTTTTGGTCACATCAACAAATGAAAGACAGCACAGGATAGGACAGGACAAGTCACTGTCCTTGAGATGTTCAGGAAGTTCCTGGTGGAAAGGGTTGGGAGAGAGGCTGAGGAGAGGGATTCAGGGAGCCTGGAGTGGGTTAAGTTGATGCTGGTAGTGCAGGAGGCAGGTGAGAGCACCCAGGGATTCACATCTTGGAGCTATTTTAGGCTCCGTTATTCTCCGTGGGGAATTCCCATTCAACCAAGGATTCATTCTTGTGAAATAGCTCAGTGAAGCTTTTATAATTTTATATTCTAATTTTATATTAGAAGCTGTAGAAAATACTACAGGAATTATCCATCTCATCAGGGCTTTTAAAACCAAATGAGTGTGTTGCAGAAAGGGGAACGTCAAGGTAGAATGAAGTGAACGCAGGAGCAGCTTTACCTTCTAAGCACATAAACCCAAAAATCGTGATGATTAAATTATAACATTAATTACAGTAAGTACTAGAAAAGAAATCCATAGAATTTGTGCCTTTTCCTCCCAGAAAACGGTGACTCAACAACAAACCGTAACCTCGGCTGCCTGAAAGGACCCAACTTACTTGGAAAAATACTTCCTCCTGTTTCAAAGGAAAAAAGCAAATCTTGCTGAGGTATTAACATTTGTTGGCAGCATCTCTTGCTCCTGCAGAATTCAGAACATCCCAGGCCTTGACAACCAAGAAATGAAAAGTTATGGGACAAGGAAATCCAGATTTCAATCTTCCCCCTGCTGAGCTGGCAGCAGCCACTGCAGATTGTTTGCATGCACTGAGCAGGGGAATGAGCAGGGAAACGTCTACATGGAGCTGCTGGTTGGGTTTAAGGAGATTTATTCAGCTTTCCCCCTCATGTACAGTCCTTTTGCATGTTTATGTTTCATTTCTACAGTAAAAGGGGCTTATTTTCTCTCTGAAAGATGAACAGGAGGTGGAGATGTGGGTTTGCTGGGGTCCAGCCCAAGAACATCGAGAAGTTAATTCAGATTGTAATTAGTGCAGCAAGAAAACAGGTTTGGGTTTAAGGCTCAGCCCCTGGTGCTGGGGAAAAGAAGGAACAGGAGTTGGGTGTGAAAGTGCAGATCCGGTTTCACTTTCTGATAGATCATAAAGTTACATTCACTCTGTGTAAATTATCTTCCCTTGATCTGAAACGTGGGATTCCCTGGGTTTGAGTGGCCAGGATTGTCTGTAAACACAGAGACACTTAGGTAAGTTGATTCCCTATAAAACCGCGTCATTCAATATTTACATAGCACAGCAAAAACGTTCAGAGTTATTTCAGAACACCGAGGGGTCTGGGGTTGGGGTTTTTGTCCTGATGATGTTATTAGTGGATAATTTCGCGTTCGATTAGTTAGTGTGTATTTTCCTGGTTGATTACATCGTGTGTATTTTTGCGGGTATTTGCTGTCCACGGGTTACCAAAATCGGAGGATTGTCAGGAAATCCCCGCCCTCTCAGAATTTTAGAACCAAAGGCTCATGATACACACCCCAAATATCGGATTTTAGGGGCTCAGTGCGATGCTCTGAGATGCAGAATGACTTCTGGCTGTGTCTGCATGGACGCTCCGAGGGATTCCAGCCACAGGATTTAATATTCCAACTGAAATTGTGCTTTGCCTCACTTATCAAAGGCACCTGGATGTGCCTTTGTCTGGTCTCTTAAGGAATAAGAGTGAGGAAAGGGAACGTGCAAGACGACGTTGAACAGCCTCTGTGTGCCTAAAATTGTAAACAAGGGAGAAAAACAGGGAAGAGCTTGGGCCTGGAGTGAGAAATAAAGAGTGGAATGGAGAAGGAGAAGGTTCGGGCTGAACGTCATGGAATGTTGAGGGGGGTTCGGTGACTCTTCCAAGGAAAGCAAAGAAAAAAGTATTTCAGGGCAAAGGCCTTTTTTTTTTGGTTTTTTCCTTCCTTTTTTGGGTTTCTTTTCCTGTTTTTTTCCTTCAGCTTTGCCACTCAACGTAAAAGAATCTCTTCTAGGGGTATAAAAGAATGGATTACATTTTTGAGGCATGAATGTGAGTCTCGGCATCCTTGGGAGCTGCTGGGATGAGGCCGGAATTGCCGAGCAGCTCCACCGAGCCAGAGGGTTCAGAGAATCCCAGGATACTTTGGGATGGAGTCATCAAAAAATCATCCAGTTTCAACCTCTTCCCACTCTCCCAGGTTGTTCCATCCTGGCCTTGGGCACTTCCAGGGATCCAGGGGCAGCCACAGCTTCTCTTGGCAACCTGTGCCACGGCCTCCCCACCCTCCCAGCCAGGAATTCCTTATCCATAGTAAAGAATCCCACTATATGTAATTTTCTGTAGTAAAAAATTCTATTTATAGTAAGGCATTCCTTTTTTTGTAGTCAGGAACTTCTTTCCCTGACTTCAGTGGCACTTTGTAGGAACGGAGCCATCAGGGTAGTTCAGGATTTAGTTTTAGAGAGGCTGAAAAAAACGAGGGTAAAAACTGGGCTGAAAACTATTTTGCCTTTATTTGGTTGTTTTTCACGCCTGTTAACACCATTGCTTTATTGACCATCAGCAGGGCCTAGATGGCAGCGCCACCAGCCCTGTGGACCTCTTCAATTCGAGGTTAGAACCTTCCAAAAGAGCAAGACCGGGGTGTGTGTTTATGGTCTCTGTTCACCACCGAAAGAAACAACCCAAATGTCAGGTCCTAAATGGGTTGAATAGCTGGCAGTCTCGAACAATATCATTATTTTGGCGTGGGTACTCCTCAGCTAAGCTTTTGAAAGCTTTTGATGTCTTTTCCTTGAAAACTCTCCGTATTACCTCCGTTGGCAGAACGTTCTCGCGGATCAGAATTGCTTTGATGGGGGTTTAAACTGGTGGTTTAAACCTGCCATGAAAAGGATACTTTGCCTTTTTCCCCAACCTGGTTGCAGAGATTCATAGAATCATAGAATCAGACGGGTTGGAAAGGACCTCTGAGATCATCAAGTCCACCCCTTGATCCAACCCCACCGCGGTTCCCAGACTATGGCACTCAGTGCCACGTCCAGCCTCGTCTTGAAAACCTCCAGGGATGGAGAATCCACCACTTCCCTGGGCAGCCCATTCCAATGGCTGATTACTCTCTCTGGAAAGAATTTCTTTCTGATATCCAACCTAAACCTCCCCTGGCACAGCTTAAGGCCGAGCCCTCTTGTCCTACTGCTGGTTGTCTGGGAGAAGAGACCAACCCCCACCTGGCTACACCCTCCTTTCAGATAGTTGTAGGGAGCGATGAGGTCTCCCCTGAGCCTTCTCTTCTCCAGGCTAAACAACCCCAGCTCCCTCAGCCTCTCCTCACAGCACTTGTGCTCACTTCCTGCCCACTTTCCCTCTCCCGATTCATCCCTTCTCCACATGCTTCTCTCCCTTTTCTTTTTACTTGCACCGCTGGTGGATCTGTGGGGTGAAGAAACAGTGGAGATGAAACAGATTTTTGTGTGGTTTTATTGCGAGGGGAAAAGGTGGTTTAGCCCAAATCTGGAAAACCACCTCCAATAAGTTCGGTTTGGGGAGGATTTTGTTTGTTTTATTTGTGCCTTGGAATTTTTTTTTTTTCCCACAGATATATTTCCTGTCCCAAATAACCACTAGAAACTCAGGAATAATCTGTGAAAACCTGAAGCACGTCTAAGAAACTTTTCAGCTCTGTGGCTGAAGATGAAAATTGTTTCTAGAATAGTTTGAATTTATCATTTACCAGTCTCGTTTTCACTAATACAAGAGTGAACTTGGGGTGGTTTTCCTTCCCCTTTTGTGTCCTGGATGTGAGATCTGTCACTCCCAGCCTGGAAATGGAGTGTCACTGGGATGGAATTGGAGACCAGCGTGACCTCAGATCTATTTGCTCCGTATTTAAACAGAGGGGTGATGTGATATTTTGTCCAAAAATATCACAAATATCATCACAAACAGAAAGTATCACAAATATCCAGAAGTAGTGAAATCTCTCCTTAAGACTTAATGCCCAGTTTTCCCCTGGGGCTCAGGTGCTGCCCCGAGAGGGTTTTATGGCACTGCAGACACTCCCGGTCCCTCACACTTGGAGAGCAGCCCGCCTTATCCATCAATTCCATAAACCAGCATTCCCTCCAAGCATCTTCTGTGCCATTGGCCTGGGAAGAGGCTGCACACCTGACCTGCCTGGATACCCAGAAAGCGAAGCAGCACAATCCCTGTAGTTCCTCCCGACACCGAGAAACCGGGATGTGCCGGCTGGGGTTCCTTCTGGGAGAGACGCCTCCAAAAAATTAACAAGGTCGTTTTCTTCACAAAAAAAACAAAAACAAAAAACCCACTTTCCAAACCTCATTTCGGGCGAGCGGGAAGGGAATTGTGCTTTTATCTGCTGCTGGGTTAATTGTCCACGTGCCTGTCGTGGAGGTGGGATAGCGACGCCTCTCAAAATCCTGAGAGGAACAGGCGCTTCCCTGGAAAGGTTTTCTTCTTGGCAAACATAAGATGGAAGGAGAAATGATGGAGACAAAAAAACTCATAAAGGCAGGAATATCAGAAGGAATGGCAGGCTCAAGGCGGAGTTCTTGACTGAATGTGTCTTGAGCAGGGATATGTGGGAATCCCGCTGGGCTCCTGAGCTTTGGAAAAGGAAAAAAAACCATGAAGTTCCTATGTTTTTCCTTATTTAATAAACATTCAAAAGGCAAAAACCTACTAAGAATTTTTTTTTTTTTTTTTTGATGTGCCCAAACCCCCTGCTTTTCCAGAAGGCAGCACAGTGAACGGTGAGGAAACGGGATTTTATTATTTTACTTTTATTCACCAAGGAAGGAATGCAGGCACGGCTTCACATAAATCTGCTGTTAAGGAAAAAAAGTCCATTATGACGTTGAAAGGGGCGCTCAGAAGTTTCTGGGAGCGATTTGGGGCTGATCTGCATGTGCTGCACATGTAGCTGGGAAGGGGGATAAATTCCGTTAGTAACACCATCATCTCTCAAGGTACTCTTGTGTTCAGTCGGATCTGTGTAACCAGAGTGCTCCTGTGGACACTCCCAAATTCTCACTAAGGAGCAGCTGATGATCCAAGTTTGGCCAGAGGAAGACGGGAAGTTTTGGAGGATTCTATTCCCTGTTCCTGGTGGCAGTCCCTCAGAATTTGATGCTTGTGCACAGGCGTGTTTTAAAAGCGTTGATATTACGGCAGGGCTGTAAGTCTTATGTTAATGGAGATATAAATATTAAATATGAGCCATACTTTGAGCTTAAACATTCCTTGGAAAGTGAGGATGAAGGGAAAGGAGGTGTATGTGAATGCAAGCCTGGAAAAGCGGGATACAGGCATTAAAAACATCTTAATCTTCCCTGAAATCTTTGCCTGGATTTCGATGCGGTTGATGAACATGCACTGCTGTATAAAGAAATATTCCTCCCTTAAATCTTGTGGGATTTGGGGGCACTTATGAATTAATTTGTTTCCAGGAATTCCGTCAGAAGAGAAATCCTTTGTAAAACTGCAGGTGTTAAAATATAGACCCCCCAAAAAAACCAACAACCCTTCTTGGGCTGGGAAATTAGGCACAGTTATTGGTTGAATGTTGAAATTAAAATGCAGAAAAGGCCCCTGAAACCCCTTAGTTATTGTTCTAAGATTTCAGGGAAACACTTTTCCCTGACTTTTTCTGCTTTCTTTCCTTAAAAAGTAAATGAGATTGTTGTGATTTCATGGAAATATCCATGCAGTTTTGCTTCCAGTGATACCAGGGCTCATTCCTTAAACATTTGTAAAGTTAAATAAATTCCAGTGACCGGGAGGACAGGGAATAGTGCAGGGCCAGGGCAACCCCAAGACCAGGCAGAAACTGCTGGAAACGTGGTACAAAACCCTGCAGTTGGTGCTGAATAATTATCATTCAGCTCAAAGAAAGGAAAAATACTCTTGAATGGAAATCCCTATCGGATCAACCAATTAATGCAATTTTCCTGTTGCATTCTATTGCCTTTCTCTGCTCTTTGAAGGCAGAAAATAAACCAAGAGATGTATGTGAAGAGATGCTTTTTTTTTTTTTTTCCCTTTGGCTGTGTCATCATGGATTGATACTTCCATGAATTCCCCACACTTTGGGCTTCGGGATGTTTCTAATGGAATTTTGGAGGACCAGCAGCCGAGGCTCAAACACTGGGGCATTTTCTCTGTTTTAGAAGGAAGCCTCTGCAGAGGTGTTAGTGTTCTCTCTGCCCTCTTTTCAGGGTTCGGCTCAGTGTCGTGGTTTCTGGTTATCTGGTGTTTGAAAGCACAAAAAAAATATCCCCTAATTATAACAGTAAATGTTAGCCTCAAAATCGACCCAAAAAATAGAATTTTAGCCCAACTTGCAGCATCTTTACATGTTCTGCGTGTGAGCATTGACAGGGAATAGCCGCTCAGAAATCACATCTTCGTGTCTACGCTGCTGCAGTTCAGCTCCTTGAGGTTTTAGGTCTGTGTTTGGGAAAACTGCTGCCGTGACCCGAGTTCCCTGTGCAGATTTGCTCCAGACTCCGGCTGCCCTGGAGGCACAAAACTGCTCTGGCACGGGGCGGGAGCAACCACCACAAACCAGAGGGGGAATATTTTTGGAACCACCTAAACAGCAGAGAAATACTAAATACATACGTATATATATATATAAAATTATATAGTGCAGTTGATACTTGTTGTAAAAATATCCCCCTCTTTTCTTCCTCCAACACAAGAACAAACAACGGGGAGTGTTCCCGAGCCTGCCGTTGGTTTCCGTGTTTTCGGCGGCGTTTCGGCTCTTCCCGAGCTGACAGTTGACGGGGGATTCTGAGTTTCCTTTCCAACTGTGTCACCAGCACCGCGAGGATTCCGGGAGGTCGCCCAGAATCCCTCTGTGTGTGATGCCGTTCCGTGCGAGTAGAGTAAGGGCTCTGTCGTCTCCACGTGGCCTGGGGAGGGAAGCACGTTGGAAAGTGTATTTTTGGATGATTGGGTGAACGGCAAAGTGTCGTGCAAAGCGTTTCCTTTCATACAGAAGCACTTTAAAAGGTTCAAATCATCCTTTTTTTTTTTTTTTTTTGCGGTAGCGATTGAGTTTTCAACTCCCTAGGTGGAAAATTATAAAGTAGTACCTAAGGATGCNGCTGATGTGTCCCTGGAAGGCGAGGGGCATGTGCCTGGTTATTTTGATTAGCCCGGATTCAAAGAGGGCCCGGGTGAAATGTGAGTAAATCTCATCACTCTGGCAGCGGTTGCTTGACTACAAAGAAAGTTTATATTTAGTAAACTCACTTCCCTGACCTACTTTGTGGGGATGATGATTTTCTCAGCGTGGCTCTGCGTTTGCTGTTCCCCTGCTCCGTTCCCATGGATGGAGGATCCTTCCCGGCTCTCCTCCTTTGTTTCTGGGCTGCTCACACCAAGGCCCTTCCTGTTGGTAGTTAACTTAGGCTGTGGAATCCCCTCCCAAAATCTTTACAAATAATGAACGGTCTAAATCACAGGGTCATTGTAGAATCCCAAGATGGTTTGGGTTGGAAGGGACATTAAGGATTATCCAGTACCACCCCCTGCCATGGGCAGGGACACCTTCCACTAGCCCATGTTGCTCCAACCTGGCCTTGGACACTTCCAGGGATCCAGGGGCAGCCACAGCTTCTCTAGGAAATGCATTCCAGCCCCTCCTCCCCAGCCAGGAATCCCTTCCCAGTATCCCATCTCTCCCTGCCCTTTGGCAGTGAGAAGCCATTCCCTGTGTGCTGTCCCTCCATCCCTTGTCCCCAGTCCCTCTCCAGCTCTCCTGGAACCCCTTTAGGCCCTGCAAGGGGCTCTCAGGTCTCCCTGGAGCCTTCTTTTCTCTCTTCTCTTCTCTTCTCTTCTCTTCTCTTCTCTTCTCTTCTCTTCTCTTCTCTTCTCTTCTCTTCTCTTCTCTTCTCTTCTCTTCTCTTCTCTTCTCTTCTCTTCTCTTCTCTTCTCTTCTCTTCTCTTCTCTTCTCTTCTCTTCTCTTCTCTTCTCTTCTCTTCTCTTCTCTTCTCTTCTCTTCTCTTCTCTTCTCTTCTCTTCTCTTCTCTTCTCTTCTCTTCTCTTCTCTTCTCTTCTCTTCTCTTCTCTTCTCTTCTCTTCTCTTCTCTTCTCTTCTCTTCTCTTCTCTTCTCTTCTCTTCTCTTCTCTTCTCTTCTCTTCTCTTCTCTTCTCTTCTCTTCTCTTCTCTTCTCTTCTCTTCTCTTCTCTTCTCTTCTCTTCTCTTCTCTTCTCTTCTCTTCTCTTCTCTTCTCTTCTCTTCTCTTCTCTTCTCTTCTCTTCTCTTCTCTTCTCTTCTCTTCTCTTCTCTTCTCTTCTCTTCTCTTCTCTTCTCTTCTCTTCTCTTCTCTTCTCTTCTCTTCTCTTCTCTTCTCTTCTCTTCTCTTCTCTTCTCTTCTCTTCTCTTCTCTTCTCTTCTCTTCTCTTCTCTTCTCTTCTCTTCTCTTCTCTTCTCTTCTCTTCTCTTCTCTTCTCTTCTCTTCTCTTCTCTTCTCTTCTCTTCTCTTCTCTTCTCTTCTCTTCTCTTCTTTCTTCTCTTCTCTATGGACTTTATGTCTCGCTGAGGGCTGGGTGGGGTTTTTCTCCTTCAGAAAATATTGGTTTGTTTCTCAGAATTTTTGATAATATTGGGATTTTGCCTCTAGTAAAAAATGAAGTGTCTGTTTTCCATCTCCAGATTTGTATTCTATATATGTTTGTCCATATATTGTGCGTATATATAAAGTTTAGACTTAAATATTAATATATAGAGGGGCAAGTGTCTGGTAGAGCAGAGCCCCACACCAGTGTCTCCAAAAACTGCCCTTCCCCAGCAAACCATTAAATCCAAAATTAGTGAGGCTTTCATGGTTTAATTTAAAATATCTTCTTTTTTTTTTCCTGGTGTTAATTAGGAAACTCAGCTATATTGGTGTAAATACATGGCAAATACCAGCTAAAAGCAGGACGAAATTCCTTCCCAGGACAGTCTTGGAGAACACTAATCTGTCAGGAGATCTCATTAGTTCTTGCTGGCTCGTCTCTGGCAAAAACAGCACAGACCTGCTTTATTTATTTCTCACTTAAAACTATTAATTTAAAAGAAATATTGAGGCTGCCTGTTCTGCATTATTGTGGAGCCAAACAAAAAGGGGAAAACACGTGGGGGTTTTTTCCCCCCTCGTGATTCTTTCCCAGTGGTGGCCTTTGCAGCTGAGCTGAATCATCATCTGAAATCAGGGAATTCAGCCTTGCTGGGGGTGGTTTGTGCGGGGATCATTCCTGGTTTTCCGCACCTCAGGGTGGAGAAGCAGGAATCCGGAAAACAAAGACCTCAGCAGTGGTTTTCAGGTATCCCGGTCCTTTACATTTGCCACGAAAAAGGAGGAATGAGGAGCTCCTTTCAGAAATTTCGGATGTTTTCTGCGTGCGTTCATCTTGCTGCAAAAGCATCTTTGTGTGACTGAAAGGATTTTTTCCCTCAAAAACAAGGAAAAAACACCTCCCAGAGGCAACAACTGATGGAGCTGGTTTAAAGACTTAGCACCCACAAGCATCGAGAATAACGTCCAAAAGCAATTTATTGTCTTTCCTCGATGGGTTTTGAGCGTTTCCTTTGACTAATCATCGTCACGTGTTCGGATCTTCGGGGTTATCCAGAATAAATAGAAAGTTTCGTGTCTCAGGAGGTGCTGAGTTGTATCTAAATAAATGGTTTTGTCCCCAGTCCAGGAAGGAGTTTGAAAAATAAGAAAAGGAATCAAAACAGATTCTTCCATTTGAGCAGAGACATATGTTTGGTGGGCTGGCACCAGACTGGGATGCAGAATCCTGTAGAACCAACTCCTCGGGCTCTGGGATATTTAGGGGATCAACATCCAGAATAAGGGGCTGGAGAATATAAGGGGAGGGGGAGGGGAAAGGAATGGAAAAGGAGGATTGAGCACCTAAGGAGCAGCACCAGGGAATCGTAGGCAGCGAGGGGTCGGCTCAGAGGTTGGACTAGATGACTTCAGAGGTGTTTTCCAGCCTCGTCAAGTCTGTGGTTGGTGAATTCCAGCCACTCTGGGCAGTACGTTGGATCCAGTGGGAGTGTGCAGGGAACGGGGGATAAAGGAGTTGGAGATGGCTGCAGGGATACAATCCTATTGGCATCATGGAGACTCCTCTGCCGGGAGCTGGGATGGAAGGGTGCGGGCTCTTGAGGAAGGACAGGCAGGGGAATGAGGGTGGAGCATCATCCTGTGTGTCTGTGAGAGCTGGAGCTCACGGAGCTCTCCTGGGGATGGGTGAGGAGGCTGTAAGCAGTCCAGGGAGCTCCTGGAAAGTGCTGGGGATGGTTTCCTTCTCCAAGGACAGGGGCTGTGCTGGACCTGGGTCTGACCATTAGGCTCATGGAGGGTGGGAAGGGGCTCAAGGGCTGCAGTGGCTGTGAAATGGTGTTCAGGATCCACAGGGATCCATTGGATGGGGCTTGGAGCCAGGCTGGAAGAGCTAGGGGGGATTCACCTGGAGAAGAGAAGGCTCCAGGGAGAGCTGAGAGCCCCTTGCAGGGCCTAAAGGGGCTGCAGGAGAGCTGGAGAGGGACTGGGGACAAGGGATGGAGGGAGAGGACACAGGGAATGGCTTTCCACAGTTATCCCAAGATGAGATATTGGGCAGGAATTGCTGGCTGGGAGGGGGGGGAGGCCCTGGCACAGGTTGCCCAGAAAAGCTGTGGCTGCCCCTGGATCCCTGGAAGTGTCCAAGGCCAAGTTGGAGCTACCTGGGCTAGTGGAAGGTGTCCCTGCCCATGGCAGGGGCTGGAATGGGATGGTGTTTAAGTTCCCTTCCAACCCAAACCATTCCATGATTCCATGTGATGGTGTCTTCTTGCGCTTCCGTGTCAAATGGCATTCAGGAATCTCTGAATAAGGTGATGTGTTTTTAAACCACAAACATTTTAATTTCGTTGTTAGATGCCCGTGAATTGAGGTCACAGTGACTCCTGCTGGTTGTTGGGACGATGGTCAGGAAATCCTATGAAGCAAAAATAATGGAACACTTGGGTGCCATTCAGCAAAATTAACAGGTCCCATAAAATTCAGAAGATTCCCTTGAAACATGTGGTTTAACACAGAAGGAGCTTCTTCCCAAAGCCCTTTGAGGAGGTTTAGAGATTTGGAGAACAAAATTAATGACACCCTTACAATTATTGCAGTTGTCGTGTGTGAGAGAGCAGTGATTAAACCCCATCACAAATAACATCTGCAGTGGGAGCAGAGTTGAAATATCTGCATTTTGGTCGTGCAGTTCACAGAAGGAAAGAAAATATCATCTATTAACACAAAAGGCAACGTGAGAATGATTTACTTGCCAGGCAAAAGAAGGAAAATAAAGATGTTTTCAGTGGCACTTAAAAAATCGGGGGAGAATTGGGTCTGATTCAACTTGTTAAGAAAATTGAATGTTAGGTTTGAAGGGCAGTTGATAGAAAACCTCAGCACTGAATTACGTGTGCAAAGGTGCTTTTAAGGAAAACGAGTCGCAGGTTTGAACCACCTTGGAGACTCTGAACATGTCGAGGAAGAACTGTTTAAAAAGGCATCATGAAATGTTTCATTCCTTTCCCTGTGATTGCTCCATGGGATGTTTTCCCTTTAAAAAGGCATTTTTGTTTTCCTCCAGTTCTCATTGCATCTTCAGCTGAAGCTTCTGGGCTGAACTTTTTGAAGAAATCTGTGGTTGGCTCCCTCTTTGGCTTTGTTGGGTTGGCAGAGAGACCAAAGCAGGAGCAGCCAAAGCCAAGCAGGGCCATCAGAAAGTGGGGCTGCTTGGACCTGATGTTCTTAAGGGTCTTTTCCAACCTTAGTGATTCTCCGATTCCAAGGAATCGCGGGTCATGGCTGCACAGACCTGTGGATTTAAAGGCAATTGTTTGGGTTTGGTGTTCTCAGAGAATTCTTTGGGCTGGGAAAGCCCTCCAGGATCACTGAGGGCCTGATGCTCACCTGGTCACCAGCCCAGAGCACTGAGAACCACGTCCAGTCGTGTCTTGGACCTTAATTCACCAACTTTTCTCTTAGATGGGGTTGTTCAGTGATTTCCAGCACCAGCAGAACTTACTGTTCACCTCCTGTTTCCCAGAGACTTCGGTGAATTCCAGCTGTTCCATGAGCCTTCCATTATTAGGAACTCTTTATTCTGTTCCCTTCCTGACCCTCAGCCCCATCTTGGACCTCAGCTGAAAATTCCTCATCGCTTCCAGTTCCTCCACAGCAGCTTTTCCGTGCTTGAATTGGGTCATTTTGGATCTGGAATTTTTCCCCCTGCTAATCCATCAGCTCTCAGCTTGGCAAGCCCCAGGGTACAGTGGACATCCAGTGTCTTCTTTGGATTTTCGTTAGGGAAAGAGAGGGAACGTAACCAGGGCGTAACCTGGGTAATTTTATTTCGGAGATTGATTGGACAGTTATTTATCCTACAAGGATTCTAAATTTTTGGAAGCACTGGAAAGAGCAGAGAGCATCCATTTAGCTGTTCCAGGACTTGCTGCTTTGAGGGAGAAGTTGGATAGAAAGGTGTTTATTCTCCTGCAGTAGAAGTTGGGGGGGTTGGATTGACTTCAGAAGAGGCAAACGTGGACAATTCGGATAAAACTTTATCCTAAGCTGAGTTGAAATCACTTTTTGCGTGGATATGGGCAATCTGCAAAAGCGTGGCAGTTCTGCTGTTACAGGAATTTAACTTTTATGGCTTTAAATAGTAAATTGAAAAGCAATAAATTGTCCACAGATCCCTACAGATCCCTACAAAGGGATCCCATCACCTTCCCACTCGTGTCCTGACTGTTGGCAATGGGGTGTCCCAGGCCTGCAGACAAATAGATGAGTACTTAGATAGATGATATTTTAAATAAATATTTTTATTTATATATATATATAAATGATATTTTAAATAAATATATATATATATATTCAGGCTGAATTAGTTGCTTGTGTTATCCCAGGGATGACACAATCCAGGGATAACACAGTCCAGGGGGGATTGCTGTGGTGGTTGTCCCGTGTCAGGAGCCCCCAAAAGCTTTTCCTGTGCTCAGGGTTGGATTCCTCCACAGCCTGGGAAAGGCTGAACCGAGTAGAATTCACTGAGTAAAAGGGAAATAGTTTACAAGATGAAACCTTTTGGACTTGATTAGTCTTCTAGTGACTTGGTTTTAATATTCATCTTTCTGTAGTTGCAGTACTGAAATACGAACGTGGCACCAACAAATGATACTTTGTGGTTAGACTGTTGAATAATTTTATTTTTTATGGTATTTTGTGCTTTATATAAAGCACCATAACTTGCTCTTACAGTGACATTGCCCTAAAGTTTCACTTGGCTTTTCCAAGCTTAGGGAGGTGGTTTAACTTTCCGTAATTAGTCTATTAGTGCTTGTAACCCACCTCAACCCTAATTTGTAATTTTATGTAATCTAAATTTTAACCGATGGGGTGATTACTGCTGTTGTTATTTGGCTATAATAACAGTGAAATCCCCAAGTTTTCTGTGTTTATTAAATATACTGATGCAGAGTAATTATTAAGGGCCTCCAAGAGTTAAATACCTTGCTGTGTTACAGCTCTGGTGCTTGTCTGTTTATTTTTGAACAGCAGCTCCTAAATTCATGTGTTGCTTGAAATACACAATTTTACTTCGTGCCTTTTTTAATAAATAAATAAATGGAATAAGTAAATTAATATTTTAAACCCCAGTCCAGTTGAATTCAACCTGGTTTAAGTCCTGCTTTTGGTGTTGCTCTCCAGATCCTTGTCGACGATGGTGGTCGCTGGAGGCATCAGTATTGAAGATTATCTCATTTACAGACAAGATCTTTGAAATCTGGTCCCTTCGGGCAGCAAAGGTAAGGAAAACAATCGAGATTATGCCTCTTTCTAGCAGTAAGAAGTTCGGTTTTGACCTCAAAAATAACCAGACTTGAACAGCAGCTGAAGGTTGGGAGCCTGGCTCCGCACTGCCAATGTTTAACCTCTTTTTTAACAAGTTTATTTATTCTGCTAATGTGAAAAATAAGCTGCGTGGAGGGAGCTCAGTTTCTTTTTCCTCCTTTTAGTTACGAGAATATGAGTCATTAACTTCTTTTTTTTTCCCCCCTGCATTTAATGGTTTTTCTTTATTCTTTGTTTCTCACAAGTTTTTTGACCTGCAGATGAGTTGCAATGTCTGTGTGTGTGTGATACACAAGCACTTGCGTGTTCAAACCCGGGGGGGTAGCTGAGGAAAAAGCCAAGAATCAGGTGGAAAAGAAATAAAAAGTAAAATAGGGGATCGGTCTCCCGAAAATTCCTGCGGAATTTGAGAGAAATTGGTTGTTAAATTAAAAATTAAGGCGACGAATCTGATGCATCTCGCGCTTCGTTTTCGTTGCTTGCGGTATTGATTATCCACGTGTGGACCTCTGATCCAGAGAAAGGTGGGATGTTCAGGATGTTTCTCTTCTGAAATGTTATGTAAGGCTCTGGGCAATGTGGGAAGAGGTTTCCTTCGGCTGTGGAAGTGGAGCTAATTTCCTCATTGTCTGCTGTTAATTTCATGTGTGGCAACATCTGATACTCGGTGATGATCGCGGCGGTGGATTTTTGGTGCAGCCCCTCCCTGAGCAAACCGATTAAGACATCATTTCAGAGTATGATCGAGCTCCTAATGGGGCTCCCGAGTGCAGCAAAAAATTCCCATTTTTGCTTTTCCCGCCTTCAGCAGACAGGCCCAAAACCAGGGTCCACTTTCAGCTCTGAGCTTCTGGAGGCACCAACCTGAGCTGAGGCTTTTCAGCATGAAGCGTGTGTGAAACGCTGCTGAATCCGAGGATGGGTCAGTTCGGGAATAAGCTCCTTAATTCCCAAATCGGAGCTCTGAGTGGCTCTTGGCAGCCGGTCATTGGAGGGATACAACTGGCATTGTTGTGGCCCGAGTGCTGCTCTTTTCACCTGCAGCTCAACATGCTGCAAACTGATTTAAGCACCAGGTTTGTTCCGTGTCTGTAACTCCGATTCTGCTTTTAGTCTCGTCTGCATCTGCTGGGAAAGGGCTTGTTCTGCTGAGCTTTATCATATATATCTTTATAATGCATATATTATATAGAGCCTCTATTTTGCTTGTTCTGCAGATCTCACTGATATATATCTTTATATATTAGTATATAAAGATCTTGTATTATATATACATGTATATATATGTATATTATATATAATATATTATCTATGTGTTATAAAGATATATGTATTGGTATGAGCTGTAGAACAAACAAAATAAAGATTATATATAATATATTATCTATGTGTTATAAAGATATATGTATTGGTATGAGCTGTAGAACAAACAAAATAAAGATTATATATAATATATTATCTATGTGTTATAAAGATATATGTATTGGTATGAGCTGTAGAACAAACAAAATAAAGATTATATATAATATATTATTATAATTATATATAATTATAATAATATATTATATATAATATACATATATATACATGTATATATAATACAAGATCTTTATATACTAATATATAAAGATATATATACGTATATATAATACATGTATATATAACATATAATATATATAATACATCTATAATATATAATATACATGTTTTATATGTATATTATATATGTATTACATATAATCTTTATTTTGTTTGTTCTACAGCTCATACCAATACATATATCTTTATAACACATAGATAATATATTATATATAATCTTTATTTTGCTTGTCCTGCAGATATTACTAATATATACATATCTTTATAATACATGCGTAATATATATATTATATATAGTCTTTATTTCGCTGCTTCTGCAGATCTTTCCAATATATATCTTTATAATAAATATATAATACATGTATTAGATATAATCTTTATTTTGCTTATTCTGCAGATATTTGTAATATATATATGTATAATACATGTATAATACACACATATATAATCTTTATTTTGCTTGTCCTTCAGATCTTTGTAATATATATCCTTATAACACATATTTAATACATATATTATATAGAATCTTTATTTTGCTTGTTCTACACATCTTTCTAATATATATCTTTCTAATACATATATAATACATATATTATATGGAATCTTTATTTTGCTTGTCCTGCAGATCTTTGTAATATATATATATGTGTATAACACATATATAATACATATCTATAATCTTTATTTTGTTTGTCCTACAGATCTTACTAACGTATATATCTATCTTTATAATACATATATGGTGTATTATTTTTATTTTGCTTCTTCTGCAGAGCTTACCAATATAGGTATCTTTATAATACGTATATAATATATATAATCTTTATTTTACTTCTTCTGCAAATCTTTGTAATATATCTTCATTTTTCAAGCAGTATAAATAGAGGATTCTTGGAAGTGCTTTGTTAGCCCAGATAAATTAAGTGTCTCATTTATGTAGTATTTTTAAATTAAGAAAAAAAAAAAAATCAAGGCAGTTCTCTTGACATTTCATTTTCTCTTTGTTTTGGGGAGGTTTTTTGACCTCCAGAAGGAAAATTTTTCTGTTTAAAAGACAAACACCGCAGAGCTGGGAGAGGTTATTTCTCCTTCTGCCATATTGAGGGCTTTGGGTTTGTTTTGTTGTTACAGTTCCCTCCAAGGACGGACCTTTCCATATGTTTTTATTTGTTCTAAAATGGGAATCCACAACATTTGGTAAAGGAAAACCAAATGCTTTGGGGGAATAATCATCAAAGTTGGCGTTTGGGTTAAGAAGAAACATTTTTTACTTGTGAAAAAACTGAGGCAGGGAAAGTATTTCTCTCTTTAAGGTTTATGTTTTACTGGTTGTTTCCTCAAAGTTTTAATGTGCACGTGTGGATAAACCTCAGGACAGTGCTGTGGAATCTAAGGAAACATTTAGTTCACCTTCTGGGCATCTCAGCTTGTGTTTTTTCCTCTCTTTTACCAGCACTAAAACACTCCCAGCTGGGTAGGCATGAGCAGACACTGTTTCTGTCCCGTTGGATCTGTTTTTAAGAGCTTTTGGTCTTTAATACATGAGTGTGTTCGCAGTCTGGTCCTTCCCAACCTGGCTGACCTTGGTTCACCCACGTGGCCCTTGTACCTCACCTTTAATTAGAGGATAACATCCCATTTTCCTCCCTGCATTAACTAGATGGCATTTAATCAGTGACCTCCTGTCTTTAACTGTTCAGTTTGTGATTCCAGATCTTCTGAGCTGCAAAATGTTTGGACCTTGCTTTGCAGATGGAATTAAGAATCTGCCTTTTTGCTTTGTTGTACCTTTCAGCAACAGGTTTTGTGGAATCACGGAATGGTTTGTGTAGGAAAGGGCCTTAAAGATCATCTAATTCCATCTCAGGGGCAGGGACACCTTCCACTATCCCAGGTTGCTCCAAGCCCCGTCCAACCTGGCCTTGGACACTTCCAGGGATCCAGGGGCAGCCACAGCTTCTCTGCCCAACCTGGGCCAGGGCCTCCCCACCCTCCCAGCCAGCAATTCCTTCCCAATATCCCATCTCTCCCTGCCCTCTGGCAGTGAGAAGCCATTCCCTTTGTCCTGTCCCTCCATCCCTTGTCCCCAGTCCCTCTCCAGCTCTCCTGGAGCCCCTTTAGGCCCTGCAAGGGGCTCTCAGCTCTCCCTGGAGCCTTCTCTTCTCCAGGTGAACATTCCCAGCTCTCCCAGCTTGGCTCCAGAGCAGAGGAGCTCCAGCCCTGGGAGCATCTCCGGGGCCTCCTCTGGGCTCATCCAGCATGTCCATGTCCTTCTTGTGTTGGGGACAAATCCAGCATTACCAGAGAAAACTGGTTATTCCAACGCGTTGTCTCAGAAATTCCCACATCACATAATTCCAGGATGTGGGATGTGTCTCTGCTCAAAGTTGGGCCCCTCACTATCCAAACTCCAGAATTCCTAGGGCTGTTCAGTTCTCCCAAATCCCTAACCCGGGCCTGGGCTCTGCACGCTCTGTGCTCTGCATGGTTTGTCTCACAGCTGTGTCATTCCCAACGTTTTGGGTTTAGTTATTCCAAGGCAGACAAGGAGCAGAGCCTGTTCCGTCATTTTTCCCTCTCCAGGCCGGATCCACAGACTATTTTTCCTGAGTTATCATTAAACCCAAGGAGCCCAACGGCCTTTTGTAATGTTTTCCTGAGAACAGTCAGTTTTCTGTCTCTCTCTGTCTCCTTTTCATATGAAAGGGTTGGGGTTGTGTGAAATCCCAAGGGAATTTCTCTAAAGCAGGATATAAATGAATTCTACCTTTTTATGAATTTAATGAAAGGAAACCTACTTAACTCCAAAGTTTCTTCCACAGAAATTATTTAAAGGGTTTGGGGGAGAAAAAAAAAAAGATATTCCTATAGAGATTCTTACATCTTCCTATAAGATATTCCTACAAGATATTCCTTGCTCTTCAATACCACTGTTTTTAGGTGCATTTCCGAGCCAGGTTTTGAGATCACATATTAAATATAATAGATTTGATAGGTCTGAGCGGAAAATCTGGTGCCATTCTGCCCAGTTTTTGTGCAGAGCAAGAGGTTTGTTTTCCATGGGCCCCACTTCTCTTCCAGCTACTCCTTCTGAATCATTTTCATTCCTGTCCTGACAAAGGGAACAAGAAATGGAGAAGGAAACCTGGCCACAGGTACCCCTTCAATAAAAGGCACCAGAGGAAAACCAGTATCATACACATAAATATATATATATTAGGTATTATAATGTATATTTTAAGCTCCACGAGATGATCCAGCAGCATTTTGGCTTTTGCTCCTAATCCTGGTTTGGAAAAGTCTGACCCGTTTCCCAGTGTGAACATTTCTGTTGGTTCAGGTACATGTCTTCCCCCCCCACACACACACACCTTTAATTCTCTTTTTATCTCAAGCCCAGTTTAAGCACTTGAGTGGCAGCGAGTGACATTTGCAGAGGACAGATTCTGCAGGGAAACGAGCAGGTGACAGGGGGATAATGGCACTCTGGAACAGTCTGACACGTGGGTGTTCCGACTGGAGGATCCTCTTTGTGCTCCAGGAAGTTCTCATGGAGCGGCTTTGAGTTTATGTTGTATTCTCAGAGCACAGAATTAAATCTATCCCCGTTACACGTGTGCTTCAGATGGGGTTCTTCACACCGTTTGGAACACCAGCCTAGCTTGTGATTCCATTTAAAGTGTCAAAAAAATCTCAACGAGCTGTCTCTGGCTGTTCTGTCAAAATTATGTGTGCATCAAATGCATTTAGTATTTATTACGCTGATTGTGATCCTCGGAAAACAATTACTGGGAGGTGGTGATGGGAGAGAAAAGCACTTTGTTCCTACAAAGGGGCACTTAAGGCACATTGCAAAGTCATTCTTATTTATAAAACTGCAAAACTTGTGTCTTCCACTGAGCAAATCCCTGACTTGGGTGATGCTACTTGAAAAAACAGCCACACTGCAAATATTTAGGTAATTTTGCCACCTGTCAGGGATAATATTAAGGCTGTGGCACCCTGGTGCTTTACCTGCAGTCCTGTCAAAACCAGCTGTTTTTCAGAGTGTTCTTTTAGAAAGGACTGAGAAGATTTAAAGCTGAGCCAGGCACGAGGGAATGAAATTTGGGGGTCGCTCCCAAGCGTGTTCCCGTCACTCAGTTGGTTTTGTGTCTCTTAGTCCCTAAAATGCTCCTTCCTGACACACTGTCCGTGGAAATTACTGTCGTGAAGCCGTACACGCATAAGGAGTTCTTCTTCTGGTTTCTCCTCAGTCGCATTTTCTTGGTGATCCAGAACTCGAAGCACATGTCAAGCCTTCAGAAATAGGCTCCAGCGGGAGGACAAGGCCCTGCTGTGACACTGGTGTTTCTGGGGCCCTCGGATCTTCCTGCCTGAACGCGTGAAATTACCCGTTCTCTGGGAGGAGTTTTGACTGGGGGCTGCAATTCCGTGGGAGACGGGAAATTCGGGTTATGTTTAGGAATGGCTGCAGCTGCAGGGACGGGGGGGTGATGAGCTGAGGCGGGAAATGTGGAGCACACACCTGTTTCCCTTGGAGAGGTGGAGTCTGGGATCCTGTCCTGGGAGCACGGAGTTCTGTTTGAGTACTTCTGCAAAGGTCAGGGAGGAAATGCTGCCAGAGCAGGGACACTTGTTGTAAAAGCACGTCTTGGAGTGGAGGTGGGCATGGGTTGTGGTGGTTGTGTCTGACAGCTCTAGAGCTGCTCCACAGATTTTGATTTCCTGCCCAAGGCAGATCCTTCTTTTTTTTTCCCAGGCATCTAAGGGAGAGGAAGGGAAGGCTCCAGAGTGATCTTACTGAGGCCTTCCAGGGCCTAAAAGGGCTCCAGGAGAGCTGGAGAGGGACTGGGGACAAAAGATGGGGGTACAGGACACAGGGAATGGCTTCCCACTGCCAGAGGGCAGGGAGAGATGGGAGATTGGGAAGGAATTGCTGGCTGGGAGGGTGGGGAGGCCCTGGCCCAGGTTGCCCAGAGAAGCTGTGGCTGCCTCTGGATCCCTGGAAGTGTCCAAGGCCAGGTTGGAGCAACCTGGGCTGGTGGAAGGTGTCTCTGCCCATGGCAGGGGGTGGGATGGGATGAACTTTGAGGTCCTTTCCAACCCAAACCATTCCAGGATTTTGTGAAGACCCCCCTGAGTGTTTTCCATCTCCCTGCATCACTCATCCCTTTCCACAGACCCTGGATCAGAGCTCTCTTACTCAGCATCTCCCAGATCTTGTTTCAAAGCCTGGCAGTGACAGAGATCCCCCCGGCAGTGACAGAGATCCCCCCGTTTCACCCAGAAAACAATTTCCACATTAATTACCTGTAATAGTAACAAACTGCATTTTATATAAAGTTAATACTCCTCTACCTTTCATCTTAGAACTCCCTTCCAACTTTACCCATTGTGTGATCTGGAAGGACCTGAATGTTTTCCTTTTGGTTTCCTTATTAAATCCTTCGCAGCTGTATTTTTGCTTGTTATTACAGTGCAATATTTTTTCTTCCGCTCCCGTTGCTGCACAGGTGCTTCAGCATTTTCTTGCACTACTTGCAGAAATGAGAAATTATACCAATTGGGAAAAGTTTGTGGAAGGCATTTGTGTGGAAATAACCTCCCAGAGAGGTCCTCTCCAGCATAAAATTGATGTATAATGTGCTAAGTTTGTGGCTGTACCAGCGATGGGCCTTAGCGCTTCATCCCCTAAATTACTGAGAGAAACAGTGGTGGGTGTTAAACAGAGGTTTTCCCAGAGGCTGAAACATTTATTAAAGCTTGTGCTGCCCCAAATAAATGGTTAAACACAGAATTCTGAGGGAGGGAAAAGCGGGATTGGTGTGTGCACTCCAAGTGGGGACTTAGGCAGGATCCCTCGGTGTCCTTTCCCGTTCTGGATCAACTCTGGAGGAACAGCTCAAGCCATAAAGGATTTTGGGGGTCAGGTCAGGGGGATTACATTTGGGACTGGAAGGAAAGAAGGGTCTGACTTCCTCTCCCACCATCAATCCCTAAATCCAGAAGTAAGGATATAAGAAGCTGAGGTTAGCCCTTCAGCTTGGGAAGGGAACTGGCTGGAAGTGGGATGAAGGGAAGGAGGCAAGGAGAGGTTGCAAGGACTGCTCTGTGCTCCTACTCCTGTCTTCCTCATGTGTTGGAATAGCTCCTTAAATTTTAGCTTGGATTCAAGTTCATATAGTATTGACTATAGTGGGATGTATTCACTGAGAAGGGGGGAGAAAAAAGCCCAAACTGCATCCTACAAAAAAATCTCCTGGACTTGACACAACAGCAAATCTTTTGTTTGGGTGGAAATAGAACTTTGTGACACACGAATGTGGGGTTGAACTGTGTTTTAGCAATGAACTAGAAGTGATTTGGTGACGATTAAAAGGTGGTTTTAAAGCAGGCAGGTTGAGGGTGCAGCCCTGTTCAGCTGCAGTCGCTGGATCCTGGAGTCCCGGCTCTGTGGGAACCGATGGAAAAAGCTTTTCAGTTCCACTCCCAAATCACGGATTCCCTGGAGTAATTGAAGTGTGTTCCATTCCTGCATTCCTGGACAGGCACCTCATTCCAAACACCCGACCTTTCTTCTGCTCCTGACACATTTAGGTAATTTTGCGGCGTGGTTTGCGATACGAGCTCTGGGCTGGAGATTCCAAAGCACTTAAATTTCTTCTTACCTGCCCTTGGGCTGATCAAGTATTTTGTCCCATTGAAAACCTGCTCGTTGGAGACATAAGGAGCACTGTCAGAATTCTGAAACCATCCCTGTTGTTCATTCCCTTGATTCTTTTGCTCTGCTGAAAGGTCAAAAAATACAGATTTTTGAGTATTGAAGATGTTTCTAACGAGGTTTTCTGGGTGAGGTTTCCTAGAGAATATAAACACAGGTTGTTTTTTAATAGATTTTTTTCCATCGCATCCGAAAATTAAGTTCCAGAAATGGCTAAATTTAGGGATGAAGGTGGTGGGAACCATTCAGTTCCTTTACACTGAACATCTGCCTGCTTGGTTTGGAGCAGCCTTTAGCAGTTGGAGCCCCAAAATATTGATCAGTAGCTCCCAGGAGATCCAGTTGTCCCAACAATTTCTATCTAACATAATTCAGTAGGAATTTGCAGTTTTTCTCCCATTAACTCCTTCCTGCCAGACCTTTGAATTAGGGAAGTTTGTGAGGACAAAAGAGGAAACAGAAGCTTCAAGGGTCAGAAACGTATCTTTTATGGTGCCTAAATCCAGAAAGGATAAAGAAACAGGCTAAGAATGAAGGAACTGGGACATTTAACCTGTGCTTTCTGTGAAGGAGAAAATTCAGTCATTAAGTTAGACCAGCTGACATTTTAATTCCCTGTTCTTAAAACTGTACAAAATTGTAAGGCTGTAATGTCAATACACTTAGATTTTAATTATTAAATAAATATAATTATGTAATTATTAAATTAAGATCACTTGCAGAGCAATTAAAAGTGTGTAACTTCTTGTATATGAGGAGTTTCCTTGGCTTGAAAGGGTGGGGTTTTTTTTTGGTTACAGAGCAAATTTTATATAAAATCATGTAATGAAAAAGCAAATTTAGGTTTAACCCAGTTGTGTGGTGACTGTGACTAAAAGTCTTGTTCTCAGATCCTTTCCCTCTGCGTGCTCTGCTGATGTGAAAATCCTTTGACTTGTATTTTCTTTAACTTTGAAAATCTGGGGTTTGCCTGTTTCGATTATTGATTCACTGTCAAACACCTTGACACCTTTAAATCCTTGTTTTCACTGTCCCCTCTTTTTCCTGTCTGATCGTAGAGAAGATGTGGGATTAAAAAAATCACATCTGCTTTCCACATCCACATTCCACTGTGTGGAAGTGTTAAGGAGGGATCGTGTTCTCATGGAGTTTTGGTTTCATCCTCTTCCCCCAGAATCTCTTTGGTTACCTCAATAAACCAAATCCCTGGTGAATTTATGATGCCCTGTGATAAGGTTTGCCCAGAATTATGAGAAGTTTTTAATGCCATGATGCTTTTCCTTGGGATTTTCCTTTGCAGTTTGTCAGGCAAGGGCAGCTTTGGCTGTTGGAAAAGACCTCCAAGGTCATCAGCTCCAACCATCAGCCCAAGGCCATCACTGAACTGTGTCCCCAAGTGACACATCCACATGTTTTTTGGGCACCTCCAGGGATGGGGAGTCCACCACTGCCCTGAACAGCCCGTTCCAGTGCTTGATAACCTTTTCCATAAAGGAATTTCCCAAATATCCAACCTGCCCCTCCCCTGGCCCAGCTGGAGGCCGTTCCCTCTCCTCCTGTCCCTGTTCCCTGGGAGCAGAGCCCGACCCCCCCCGGCTCCCCTCTCCTGTCAGAGAGTTGCAGAGCCAGAAGGTCCCCCCTGAGCCTCCTTTGCTCCAGGCTGAGCCCCTCCAGCTCCCTCAGCCCCTCCTGCTGCTCCAGCCCCTTCCCAGCTCCGCTCCCTTTCCCGCACACGCTCCAGCCCGGTATGGATTGCTGAGCATTTCCTTGGAAATCTCTCTCATGAGAATCATGAGGGCTGAAATCTTCCCTCCAGGGAGGGGCTCCTCAGTGGCAGCCTGGAAAGAAGCTGGGAATAGATGTGGGCTTGGAGAACTTTCCTCATCCCAGCTTTGCAGGCCCGAACTACCACCTCAGGTTTTGTCTGGTTTTAAGTTTTTTAACTGAAAAAGTTATGTGTGACTAGAAATGCTTCCACATCTGGGCTCAGGAGCTCCACTGGGACAAGTTTGCCCCTCCTGAGACTCCAGAGAGAGATCCTGGAGAAATTAAGAGTCGTATCCAAGGGATGAGGAGCAGGAGAATGAGCTCAGGCGGTGTCAGGGTGAGATGTGTGGCCGTGTTTTGGGTTTCACAGGAGGTGAGGAAGAGTCCCAGCACTGTGCTAAGTGCAGGTTCCCTGCTTGAGGAATTAGATCCAGGAGGAAGAGTGTGGTGAGGAGAGGAAAAGATGAAGGAGCAGGAGCTGGTGGTGGTGACAAAGTCCAGGAACCAGAATCCCAACATCACCCAGAGCGGGGGAAGAGGAGACAGGCAAGAGGGTTTGTGCTTGACCGCGATGCCAGGAACAACCTGGAGGAACTGTGTGTCAAAATTAGGATTTCAGGGTACAAAAAGAATCATCTCTGCTCGATTCTGCAGCAAAATGAGTTATTTTTATGATCACCGTGGCCAGAACACAGGAGGTGGGGATCAATAACTGCCCCAGGGCACCATGGAGCTCCCAAATCTGTGAACTCGTTAAGGCATCAGGAGGACTTGGGTTTGGTTATATATTAAATAAATACTATGTGCAGCATTTTTCTCATCTCTGGACTTTTCACAAACTGAGAAAACCTCACAAAAATAATGAGGTTTATTGGGTTTTTAAGAGGATGGGCACTTTTTTCCCCAATGACATTTGGTACATTTGTCGTAGATAATATTTAATATTTCTGTTTGGCCTCAGTGCTGTTGCAGCAGGTGATACATATTCTTAAAAATCAGAGGAATATTTGAGTATTTAGTCCCATGGTACTTAGAAATACCTGAAAAACAGACCTGAAAAACATAAAACCTTTTTTTTGAGAACATAAAATCCATGGAAGCTTTCTGAAAACTCCTTCAATCCTGGGCTAAATTTTTGTAGAATTTTGATCTCTATCTATGAATAAATAAGGTGAATAATTTTAAAATGATCAAACAGATTCAAATAGTAGGGCATTTTATATAAATATAGACTCAGGAATGATCCAATGTGAATTATATTAAACTCAGTGGGAAACCATCTATTAACCTTAGCAAGAATAGAATCAGAATTCCTGAAATTCTGATTCGGGAGTCCTCTGCCAGGGGATTTTTAAAACACCATCCTGATACTTTTATCAATGAATTGGACAATTAGCTGGTCTAATTAGTAGCAGCATCACTTAGAAAGAACTACTTGGAGGGAATATTCCTCTCTGGCGAAGGAGCTGGAGCATGGGATGTACCGGCAGCTGGGATGAAATTCCTCCTCCATGGAAATTTATTTTGAATTTTCTCAGCCTTTCCAGTTCCAGGCAGGATATTTCTCTTCCATGATTCCAGACCAGTAGAAAATGGATGCAAAGAGTCCGTGCTGGGTGCTGGTCACTGAGAAGAGAGTTTAAAATAATCAAGATTTGGCAGTTATGGGGATTTGTGCCAAGGCTTTTTAAATAAGAAGCAACACAGTTTGGAGAAGTTTATGTTATTTTTCTTTGGGGAGGACTGAAGTTTAAACAAGGGCATAATGTCATGTCTCAAAGCAGACACTTTATTATGTGGTGATAAAGTGTCCCAAGGCAAAAAATATAAACTGCCCGCGTGCTTGCTGCATTAAATGTCCTCTTTCCTAATGAGTCTGGGGCTTTGGGATGAGGGATTCAGCTGCAAGTCCAGGTATCCTCTTCTCCTTGTGCTGGTTTCCATTTATTCAAGTGTTTGTAGAATTGTTTACGCCGTGTTCTTACGGGAGTGGAAAAGGTTGTGATCCTGGGGTCAACACAACTGTATTTGTATAAGAGAATCTGAAATACATTGATGTGAAATAATCTGGAATGTGTTTGTATGGAATGATCTAAGTCAGGATTTAGCAGTGGAGGTTTTCTGGTGGGTTGAGGTGGGTCTTGGCTGTAAAGAGGTGTCTGAGCGCAGGGTGGGAGCAGCTGGAGGGGCAGGAGGAGAGATGGACCCTGGGGTGGGGAGATGATTCTTTCTGTCTCCTCTTTGGGTTATTTTACCAAATGTCTTCACATTTTTGGGGGATATTTATATTTTACATGATGAGGCTTTGTGTTAACCAGAGAAATCTAGAAGGGGCCGTATTAACATTGTCCTCTCCTCATTCCAAGGGCTCCTGTACTGCTTTACACCCCTTTTGGAACAGTGATGTGTCCCAGGTACAGACAACAACACAGAGAAGTTCCCTGGTGGGGTATCCTGGATATCCTGGTCCAGAGGAACTTTCCTTGCCCGTGGAAGTAGTTGGGACTGGATGGGCTTTAAGGTCTCTCCCAACCCAACCCATCCTGTGATGAAGAAGTTCAGTTGTTTGTTGCTTTGTAGTAGTAGATGTTTTTACTAACTCGTTCTTTTGTACCTCTGGCAACCCTTGTGTAGGAAAAGCGGGAGAAAAACCAAGCTGGTGTCATACAGACCTCAAATTCTTTATTCATCATCTCAGTTCTCGGCAGTTTCCCAGTTATCTCTGTATTAAATTAAAGGAGAAAGGTTGATTCCATTCCCATTGTGAGGCAGTGCTGGGACAACAGGTGGGCAAAGGAGCCCAGGGAAGCACAACCAGGGGTTGCAATTTTTCAATTATTCATTAATTCCTAATTGTAAACCAAAGTAAATCAGGGTGTGTGATTGTGGCAGAGACCTTCAGTTTGCAGGTTTTAAATCTTAAAGGATTAAGTTCATCGGGATATGAAGGACAGGGAGAATATATTATTGTTTAACGTGCAAAAAAGCAGGCAGAGCCTTCCCACAGCAGCCAGCAGGGAGGTGAGGGGAGCCCTGGGTGCTGGACCTCGGCATTCCAGCGGCTGGGATGTGCCAGAGAGTTCCTTCCTGGCTGGGAACGGATCTGACTGTCGATGGGATTGCGTTCATTCCCATTTTAAACCGCCGGGTGCAGGTTGCAGGTGGGATGTGGCTGAAGAGCAGCTGCACCTTTGCTGTCAAAATGCAGGTATTTTATCCAATAAAAGTCTTTCTGTGGATGTAAGGGGTATTATTATATATATATATATATGTATATTATAAATAGTATATATTATATGCTGTCTTTGGGGAAGTATCAGACAGGCAGGATTTATAGGATCGAGATACGGACCCAACTGGTGTCTCTGATTTTTTTTCCTCTTGCAAGTTAAAACTCCATTTCTTTCTCTTCGAAGACAAAAAAACCCAGAGAATATCCCTTCTCACACCTCCCCTGCTCAAAGCTACAGCCCCTCAAATTGACAGCCTTACCAAACCCGTGAAAAATGTTACTTGTATGTCTGTATCACATACGTAAATTTATTAGTATGGTAGACTTAAAACTACATATCACATAATTTAAAAAAAAAAACACATGGTAGTAATTAAGCCTTACATCTAATTTTTGAATTAATTTCTCTGCAAAACCTGCCTGTTCTAATTGTATTTCCTTCAGCTTTCATGTTTTCCACTCGGTGCCTCATGTTGTCAGGGGGTCATAATTCACTTTTGAGGTTGTGCTCATCTGGCCAACTTTGTTGTCCCACAAAAGCCCGGGGAAGGGCCATATGTTCCTGCAAAGGTAGCCTGGGAAGGCAGGAGAGTTGCTTCTCTTTTCTTGTGCCATCTGTTCTGCTTTAACTTCATTTTCTCCAGACCCCATGTCTAGCAAATACTGGGATAATAGATGGGAATTCTAATCAGCGAGGAGGCCAGATCGTTGTCTCCAGCAGCTTTGTGGTGACTTCACTCAGGTATTCCAAACAGATTTTTTCTGTTCCTCCTGCTCTTTGGCATTAGAACAGTTAAAAGTTTAGAACTGGGATCCCAACGTTTGAATATGTAGGCAGATAAATATAAATTCTGTTTAAACAGTGAATATCCTGAGGTCCTGCTATGAAAACAGGAGATGGGGAAGCGTTTCCAGGACTCTGAAATGAAGGAGCAAAGCCTGGATTGCTCCAAGTGGCCTGAGCCAAACTCACTGCTGCTCTTTCCCCCCTTGGAGTTCCTCATTCCTGCCCATGTGCCACTCCTTCCCAGCCCAGCACAGACATTCCTGCAGCCACAGGGATTAGGGAACTGATCTAGGTTAAGACTAATCCAGCAGAAATACCCAAATCAGCTCCCTTGGCTGATCCACTTGGGAGCAGAGGGAGCAGCCTTGGAGCAGAGGCTGAGTTGTGCCCTCTGATGTGAGGAAGGGGCTCCACCTTGGGGATTTCCTCCTCACATTCCAGGGAAACGAAGGAGTAAGGAAAAAAACCTGGTGTCCCCACAGTGATCAAGCTTTGAGGAGCCAACAGAGCACTGGTTTAAGCCAGGCCTAGGCTGGTTGAGGTTCCAGCTCTGCCTTGGGGAAACCTGAAAATCCTGTGAGCCCTGCAGTTAGTCCAAGCTTAATCATGCACAGATATTTCCCCCCACTCTTAGTGCTGGTTCCAAGAATAAAATTAAACACAAGGCTCTGCTTAGGCCGAGTTCATGATTCGCCACCGCGGGCTGAAGTCGCAGAATTCCTCGTAGCTGTGTTTGTTTTGGAGAGAAAATCTGCGAGGCATTTGGGGAAAAGAAAGTCTACAAGTCTATAATCTCCTTTCAATGGGGGGTTTTATGTTGATTTTTTATGTTAATTTTATTACTTTTTCTATGTTAATTTCTGTATATATGTGTATGTGTATGAGTGTATATATAAGGAGAGGAAGTGTATATATAAATCAGATATAAATAAGCAAAACCAGGCATCTTTTGTACCATTTCAGTTCCCTGGAGTTTTCTGGTGGATCTTCTCAGGAATATCTCATTTAAAAGCCCTGTTATCCCTTCTCCAGCTGTGTGGGCTCTGTTTCTACAGCCTTAAATCCTGTACAAATGTAAAGCGGAGGAGGATGAGGCCAGACCTGGACCCTGCCTTGGACTGTAGGGAGTTCTCCTGATCCTGTGTTGATGGTCAATGAAAAAAGGGATCTTTCCAGAGGGAACTTAAGGATGCTTTGCCTTTCTGCAGACCTTTCAGTCCAAGGTGTCTTTTCTTGCAGGAAGAAGAGGCTTTATCGCAACACAACGGGCAAAGAAACACAAACACTTGAAGAAACAGCACTTCTCCAACTCTTCCCAAAAGTCCAGAGACCCACCAGATCCTGGTGGATTCCATCCACCAGTCTTCCTGCTTGGAGGTAGGTGAGTTCTCTCCTTGCCTCTCCTTCTGGTGGTCCAGAGAAGGTGAGGATTCCCCATCCCTGGAAGCGTCCAAGGCCAGGCTGGAGCCACCTGGGCTAGTGGAAGGTGTCGCTGCCCTTGGCAGGGGGTGGTGCTGGATGTTTTTTAAGGTCCCACCCACACCATCCTGGGATTTCTCTGCTTGTCACATATTTAGATAATAAATACAGTGATTTCAAATTTCAACCTGATTTCTTCTGTTTTCTTTGATGTGTCAGGTGTGTGTGAAGGGCTTGTTTATCCCTTGGTACTGTGATGCCGCCACTAGAAATTAAGGATAATATATTTATTTTTAGTACTATGAAAGACAATGCAAATGACTAAATACGATTTTGTGTGACTCTGACACTTACACAAAACAATTATTGAAAAGAAAAGTCGGGCTCAGGTGCTCCTAAACTGGTCTCCAAGCTTTTGCTGACATTTCTCAGCGTGGAGCCCCGTGGCTGTGGTTTGGAATTAACTGCTTTGGAGGGGAGTTCTTCATTTATGCCACGGGGTAAATGGGGAAAATAACCTGAGAACCAGCCAATAATCAAGCTGATTGGTTCGGAAGAAATGCATTTCAAACCCACCTGAAGTGAAGAGAGAACTGGCTGGTTGCCATCCCTTCTTTGCACTCATCTGTGACAGCTCGCAGTTGAAGAGTTGAGCTTGTTTCTGTTAAAGTTCTGTGCATTTTTCCTTTTTTTTTCCCCTTTGGTATCTTTCGTTTTCTATGCACCAAATAATGCCATGGTTGTAAGAATATTGTATCTGCAGAGATTAGAGGGGCACAGGATTTTTTTTAATCTGTTGGCACAGACTCGTTATGTAAATAGAAAGCTCACACAAAGGGAGCCACACACAGCAAAAAAAAAAAAGAAACAGATGTTTCTTCCCCAAAAATGCAGTCACTGTGAGATTTCTGCAGCTTTGGGGAACTCTGGGAAGTTTAATATTATGGATATGTGTTCAATCGAGAAATAAAAATATTATAATCATGAAGTCCATTTTTATATCATCAGTACAGACGGTTTTTGTCATTATTTCATTGACGCTGTTTAGTTTTGATGAGGTAAGAAATCAGGTCGTTTATTGAAATTAGTTTTTATGATGCTTTTCTGTAGGTTTCTTGAGGCCTTTAACAGAAGCTTCTTTCCCTGATGCTGCTCCAGCCCTTGCACTGTCCATGTGACCCAGTTTTTTTTAAGCCCTGCTCTGACTTAGGTTTTATTCTTGGGCTGTTTCATCCATCTATTGGAATTGTTTCCAGTAAATTAGTTTTGCAGTGTTTGCTGTGATCAGCATTACATGCTCCAGGGGAGCCCTTCATAAAAATGGCTCTTATCAATACCTTTCAATGTGTTTAAACATTAATAATGAATTTGATGTGAAGATTGTTTTATCCATAGTGAAATTATGATCTAAAATATCTCTTTAATTCTTTAATGGGGGATTATCCCACCTCTCTATTTGATTTGTTACCGTGAAGATAAGCTACACTGTGAAGCCATGGATTCTTATTTATCTATAATTATATGAATGGCCATGTTTTGAAACAATTCAGTAATATCTCTGTGTTATAATGGTCATGTTTTGAAATATGTTGTTATATAATAATACCATTATATGATGGTGGCCATGCTTTGAAATAATTCAATAATATCTATGTAATATATCATAATGGTCATGTTTTGAAATACATTATTATATAATAATACCATTATATGATGGTGGCCATGCTTTGAAATAATTCAATAATATCTATGTAATATATCATAATGGTCATGTTTTGAAATACATTATTATATAATAATACCATTATATGATGGTGGCCATGCTTTGAAATAATTCAATAATATCTATGTAATATATCATAATGGTCATGTTTTGAAATACATTATTGTATAATAATGGTCACATTGTGAAATAATTCAATACCATCTACATATTATATGATAATATCTCTGGAATGACTGTACATACTCTTCAGTATAAAGAGCAGGTAAACCCTGTGACTTGTGTGCTCACACCCTGGTTGTTTGGCTTATCTGAAATATTTTATTCCTATTTTCATGTCAGTGGGTTTCCTGTGACAGGAGAAGGTTTCAAGAACAACCAAGACCTTTATTGTGCTGACAAATGGCTTTTAAAGAGGCTCCAAACACAAAAATCAGAACAAATTTGTTACATTTTCTGTAGGATTTGAAACTCAGTGATGCTGCAGCTGTTTTAATTGAAGATTTATTTTGTAAAAGACGTGAAATCCCCAATAATTCTGAATTTGATGCCCAACTGTGCCAGTGCTCTGAGTCCTCAGACTCTCAGATCCAACATTATTTCTTCGGATGTGCCTTTAACCTGATGAGCCCCAAATCCATTTCACCCCTAAAAGAATCTAATTAATTGATTTAAAGGACTGTTGGTGCCAGAGACATTCAAATTTGTCAATCAGAACTCTTTAAAACCCAACCTTTTGGTCCTTAGTGGGAGGTTTTTGGTGTGGATTAGCACAACTTGAGGGGGCTGAAAACATGACCTTTTTCTTTGCTTACTAAGGATCCATACACTCATTTTTATAGGAATTTCCTCACTCTTCTGGCCAGTGAAACACCATCAAGTACTAAAAGGCATCTTTGTTTTTGATCCGTTCCAGTCAGAGCCATCCTACCCCTGAAAATCAAATATTCTTACCGTTTATATCAAGTAATTACTGAAGTGGTTGCACTGGGACTTACAAAGTGACCAAGAAAAGGGAAATAAAGACATTTGGCTCACTCTTTAATTGAAACACTGTAATTGTCTCCCCAGATGTAACGTGGGGAGCAGGAGTTCCTCAGATGAAGGGCTGGGGGAAGCCCAGGAGCCACCTCGATGGACATAGGCCATTGTCGAGAGCACAGCAGGAGACTGTCTAAAGCCAAGCTCAAAGTGCACCAAGAGTTTTAAGGAGCCTAAAGATCCCCAAGAAAACCCCAAGCGAGACCATGAGAAGCAATGTAGGTGAGTATTCCAAACTAGATCTCTGTGTTTATTGAGCCGAGAAACTTCCGGATTTTGATTTTGGTTGGTTTTACTCGGTGGCAGCAAAGTTCCAAGGCAAAATATTTGGGCCAATATTAACAAAAACTAAAGAGAAGAACAGGCCATCTTCAACATTTGGTGGTGCTCAAGTAGAGAAGGGAACAATTTAGCAGTTTATACCTTGGTAGAGGATGGACAGTGCACCCGTGTGTGGAGTTGTGATAAGAGAACAAAGGAAAAAAAGCTTTCATAGAATCATAGAATCATAGAATCAGACGGGTTGGAAAGGACCTCTGAGATCATCAAGTCCAACCCTTGATCCAACCCCACCGCGGTTCCCAGACTATGGCACTCAGTGCCACGTCCAGCCTCGTCTTGAAAACCTCCAGGGATGGAGAATCCACCACTTCCTGGGCAGCCCATTCCAATGGCTGATTACCCTCTCTGTAAAGAATTTCTTTCTGATATCCAACCTAAACCTCCCCTGGCACAGC
>VXAY01002481.1:67873-131267 GCA_013399855.1 Oxyruncus cristatus
CAAGACAAAAAAATTTGGGCCCTTTTTTTTTTTTTTTTTTTTTTTTTTTTTTTTAAAAGGCTAAAAACACCTTGCCTTGCTTAAAAGTAAATCTCAGAGCAAAGGGGATGGGGCAGCCAGACACTCGTGAAGCACAAAAGTCTGGTTTGAACCTAGTGGGGTGTGCACAGTCAAGGATTTTGATCATCTCTGCTACCAGAATACACATTAAACTCCAGTGAAGCTGATTTTTTTTTTTAAAAGGAAATTGTACATTAGCATTTTCTTAAATATTAGATTGGTTTTTTTCCCGTGTTTGTGATGTTTTAGGAATTTAACTACGTACAAAATAAGCAGTTGTTTCAAAGGAGAAATAATAATCCAAAAAACTAAATATTTATAAATATGAATAAATAATCAGGAGTCATTTAATATTGAAATCTTAACATCGTAAGTGCGCTGTTGCTTATCTTTTAACTGTTCTAACTGATTCTTTTTCCAGCTTGGAATGAACAAGATGAACAGACCCACCTTCAGTCTGATGCTTGATGAGGAAAAAGGTCAGGCTTTTTCAAGTTTTATTTGAGTCCTGTGCCCCGCTGGCAATTAGTGCATTGAAAAATACTTTATATGGGCATTACTTGTTTCACAGCTCTGAAATAACAAAGCAAACGTGATGTTTTAGTGGCAGAATAGTTTGAAATAAATGGGGTATTCATGAACCAGCTGACTCAGAGCAGGGGAAGGAGAAGAAGGAGCTGGAGAAGGAAAGGTCATGTATACAAATCTTCATAAATCCATTTAAAAATGATTACACTCATAACTAATAGAGCTGGTATAGCAAGGAAGGACTGTTTGGCATTTAAAAGGATTAAAACACGCCTTTTTTTTTAATATCTTTGAATTTCTGAGTCCTCTTATAGAAAACAGAGAACTGCCTCTTAAACGAAATAAAATAGTGGGGCCAAATTCTCCAAATACATCCAATTAGTAAGTAATTACCCATCATATTACACAGATTTGTGGCATCCCAGGGTGGCATCCCATCAGAGGCAGCAAAAACTCAACTATTATTCCATTAATGCCAGATAAAGCTGTAGGTTTTGCACTGAGGTGTCTGAAGAGCTGGGTTTTATTGTGACTGTATTTTTTGAATACCTCAAGTGGATTTTCATTAGGGAAATTGCTGAGCAGAGCTACGTAATTCAGTAAACAGGGGAAAAAAATAGCACTGGGGAGAAAAAAAAAAAAATTCCCCGTGTCTAAAAATAGTCCAGTCATGTGATTGTTACTTTGGCACAAAAGCATAATTTGTGGGTTTAATTTGCAGTCCTGCTACAGTTCTGACATTCCCCTGCACAGGAACTGGGGCTGGATTATTCCAGTTATTCCAAGACTGCTGTGCCCTGACCGCCAGGTGTCTCACACCAGGAAGGTGTATTGACACCTCTGCTTTTAGGATGTGGGAGGATGGGTTTCCTTTTTACCCTTCCTTGCTTAGTTTTCGAGCTCACAGTGCGCAGTTAGTGGAGATCTGGGATTATTCCCGTAACTGTGCCCGGGGCCTTTCCCAGATTTCCAGCAGTCCGGTTTTATTCCTGGTGTTTAGCTGCTTATCTAAAATCCAGTTGAGTTTCCAGGTTGAGGTTGTGAAAGTTGCATTTAAATATGGTTTCCTTTTAAAATAAACTCTTTCTTTTCGCGGCTTTCTGTTTCCCCGGTAACCTCCGAGTCAACAACGTCCAGCAAAACTGAACAATTGCAAATAGTTTTACCTCTTTGTTTCCTGCATCTGTTTATTAGATACTTTAGGAACACTCTGTATCAAATATCCCTGCAATTCATATAATCTTCTTTAGAAAAGCATTGTAGGACTGTGTTTCATAATACCAGATTCCAGGTGGCTGAGGATGGGCACCAAGTTCCTCTTTAATTCTGCAAGTTCCCCTGAAATGAAGATGATTTAATAACATTTTTTCACTTCTTATTGATGTATAGCTCAGTAATACTCTATTTAATAATATCCCCTGAGAAAGGTGTTGGTAATGGTGACATCACTCTTAGTTTATTTCTCTTACATACCCAATATTAGCCTTAATTTTAAATAAATCTGGGGGCTGTCACTGCGTTGACACAAAGTAGGTCTGTCTCGTGTTTTTGACCTATTTCCCTTGTAAAGAATGAAATTAATGTAGTGGAAGGGCTGGAAGAGCATCATGACTCCTGTGTATGCTTCCATTTAATAAATTCTTACTGAAGTGCCAGGGCTGAGGGTTAAAAAGAAAATCCTTTTGTTTCCTGCTATTATTATTATTATTATTATTATTATTATTATTATTATTATTATTATTATTATTACTACTACTACTACTACTACTTTCATTGGAAGTGACGACCCCAGCTGCTCCCAACTCTGGGAATTACACAGACAAGGCATATTCAGAGAAAGTTTTGGGCTAAATGTCATCGTTAATGAAAGTTTCAGGGTTTGGTGCTAAACATACAGGAAATAAAGTGCTGCAAGAATCCTGCTCCTTCTCAGTTCCATTGGACAACTGTCATGGCAGGGTTAAATCTCCTAAATTCAAGATACTTTGCAGCTCAGGGAACTCTTGATTTTTCCCTGGACATCAGTAGGAAGGATATCAGATGTATTTCTGATTAATTAACAGCAGAATTAATGAAAAATAGGGTGATCCAAAATGCCCCAAGAGAAGGGATTTGTGTTCTATATAAATCTGATGTAATGTATCGGCTGGATTCCATGGACGTGAATCAGTGTTTCTCCATGAAAGTCTTTTCCTTACTGTTTTCATGGTGTAGATTCCTCAGTGGTGGGTCTGAGGGGGCAGCTTTGCCGTCTGATCTTGGATGTTTGGGAATTCAAATGCCAGAGGGTTCTGTGCATCCTGGTCCAGGTGAGCCAGGCTGGGAGCCGGGGCGTGTCCACTGGGATACTGGGAAAGCTCCTGGGCTGTGGATGTAGAGACGGGCACAGCGGCCTGGAATCTTGATGGGGTTTTGCCATTTATGAATGAATTATCCCAGTTGGAAAAGACCTCCAGGATCATCGAGTCCAACCTGTGACCAAACACCACCTTGGCTGCTCACCCAGAGCACTGAGCCACATCCAGCAGTGTCCTGAGCAATTCCAGGGAATCATTTCCCGGAGTGGTTACACTGGGGGGCTTCCAATCCTAAAAAAATCCCACAGCATCAAAGGGGTATCAATTAGGAAGACATAAGCCTGGTTATGAAAGTCCTTTATAGAGTTGGAAATAACTCACTATCAGAGGGGGTTGGACCAGTCTGAACTGCTGTGGCACTGGGAAAATTGGAAGTGTATCATTTTAATTGAGTCTTTCAGTGCAGATTAGTTTTCTGGTTGTGGCAATATATCCCAAATATTTAAGGAGTAAGATGAAGATGTCTTTTCACCCCAAGCTCCTGGGCTCTGGATGTAGAGACAGGCACAGCAGCCTGGAATCGTGATGGGGTTTTTGCCATTTATGAATGAATTATCCAAACAGCTCCCAAGGGATCATCCCAGTTGGAAAAGACTTCCAGGATCATCGAGTCCAACCTGTGACCAAACACCACCTTGGCTGCTCACCCAGAGCACTGAGCCACATCCAGCGGTGTCCTGAGCAGTTCCAGGGAATCATTTCCTGGAGTGGTTACACTGGGGGGGCTTCCAATCCTAAAAAAATCTCACAGCATCAAAAGGGGTATCAGTTAGGAAAACATAAGCCTGGTTATAAAAGTCCTTTATTGGAATATTGGTTATAAAAGTCCTTTAGTTGGAATTAACTCACTGTCAGAGGGGGTTGGACTGGTGTGAACTGGTCTGGCACTGGGGTGATTTCACATGTATTATTTTAATTCAGTTATTCAGTGCTGGCAATATATTCTTAATAATGAGGATTTAGGAGTTAAGATGAAGATGTCTTTTCACCCCGAAAGCTGGCTTCTGTCGCTGGAAATCACATGGAAATCCCACGTACAGCCGTGTCGTGGTCCCGGAGACCAACACAATGAGAGAAGATTGAAGGGAGGAAGGTTTCCTTTACGCTTTTGTTTGTTGAATCATCTCCTAAAAATAGGCCTTCATAAAATATTCACCACTGGTCTAATTAGTCAGGAGAAAGCTGCTTTTCAGAGCGGGAGAGCATTCCCAAAAACTGGTGCAACGTTTGTATGGGATGAGATGATACAGGAGAATCCCAGCTGATGGCTTTGATGGGCTTAAACAGATTAATAACGTGCAAGCCATAACCAAATAAAAGCTCTTGTTCACTCTGAGGGGATGGACAGTGATGCATTTTAAGAAGCTGAAATTTCTTATCAGTTCTAAAACCCCAATAATTTGATTTGAGGGCATTTCTCACTCCAAATGTATTTGGTAGGTTTTTCTGTGCTACGAAGGAAAGCCTCGAAAATTAGGTTGTGTGTAGTGTGTTTCAAGGGTCTGCAGAGCTTCATTCCCAAAACGTGGTCATTCCATAGGTGGCCACTGGGATTTGTGCATCAGAGAGGCCCTTTGTGATCCCTGGAATTCTTGGGCGCCACTAAAAGTTCAGGGAAAAAAAATAATGGAGCATCAACAGTAACTGGAGGACAAGGGGGGATGGATTTAAACTAGAAGAGGAGAGATTCAGATTATATTTTGTTGGGAATAAATTCTTTACTCAAAAGGTTGGAGCAGCTTGGGATAGTGGAAAGTGTCCCTGCCCGTGGCAGGGGTGGAATGGGATGAGCTTTAAAGTCCTTTCCAACCCAGCCCATCCGGTTCTAAATTTTTGCAATACCAGACTGTCAAAATTTGTCTTAATAAGTCCATTTACTAATAAAATAAATATTAATCCTATCATGGGAGAGATCAGAATCCAGACAACTCGTATCTGATTTAAATTTTTTTACTTTTGTACCAAGTTTTCTCTTTCCCCACTTGACTAAAGAAGTTGTTAAAGCACACGTGAACAGCTGAGTGTGCGGAGAGGCCCTAAAATGCAACCTTTCAAAGAAAAGAAGTGAGAGAGCCACATTAAAAATTGAAAACATACCTTCAGCATATGAAAATTAGGGAGAAATTTTCCGTGGGGGGAAAGGGGTCCAGGGGGCTGAAGGCAGGGGAGGGAAGAATTCGGGGGAGTTCTGCATAGTTGTCCAGTGAAATATTTCGCAGGGTATTGTAATGAAACTGGATTATAAACCCAAATCTAAAAGGCATGTCCTGGCTCACGGGGAAAGGCAGGAATTGATTTAGATGTGGGAAGTCGTGCTGCTCGTGGGGAGATAACAGGAGTGGTCTGGAGCTGTCGGGGGGCATGGAGGAGAGGGATTTACTGCGTGGGCTGAGGAGGGTCAGGCCTTCGGGGGGAGTCCAGGGTCTGGAATACCTTGGGTTTGCTCCAGCCTCAGCTCCTTTCTGTCCCAGTCCAAGGTGCTGCAGATGGAGCGTTTGGATGGGGAAAAGGCAAATGGTGCGTCAAGAGATGGGATTTTTCTGCAGTCATGGAATTCACAGAATCCCGGGATCATTAAGGGTGGAAAAGCCCTCCCAGCCCATGGATCCCCCCCTGTGCCCGATGCGCTCCTTGTCCCCCAGCCCAGAGCACTGAGTGCCACGGCCAGGCCTTCCTTGGGCACCTCCAGGGCTGGGCACTCCAAACCTCCCTTCAAGGCCTGACCACCCTTTCCAAGAGGAAATTCCTCCTCATGTCCAGCCTGCCCCTCCCCTGGCCCAGCTGGAGGCCGTTCCCTCTCATCCTGTGGGGTTGTAAGTCTGGACCAGTAAGAAATGTGAAGGTTTGAGTAGTCTGGTGTTCTGGAGTTAAATGAAATAACACACAGGAACTTTCCGTGGGGATTAGGGAGAGATTTCTCTACCAAAACATGGATGGGCACCTCTTACCTGTGCCATTGCAGTGGTTACTGTAAGGACTGGGGGCTTTGTTGCCTGCACTTTGTGGAAATCTGCATGGAATTTGCTCCTTAGACATTAATACCTGAAACATTTAAGAGCTGAGAACAAATAAATGTTATAAATTCCACTTTATCAGTTCTTACTTTCCGTGGAATCGCAGAGTCCCAGAAGGGTTTGGGTTGGAAGGGACCTTATAGATCATCCCATTCCATCCCCCTGCCATGGGCAGGGACACCTTCCACTAGCCCAGGGTGCTCCAACCTGGCCTTGGACACTTCCAGGGATCCAGAGGCAGCCACAGCTTCTCTGGGCAACCTGTGCCAGGGCCTCCCCACCCTCCCAGCCAGCAATTCCTCCCTAATCTCTCATCTAACCCTGCCCTCTTTCATAAAAACATTTAAATACTTTCCACAGAAGCAGCAATTAAGGGTGGTTTTTTTGCTCCTTTTTTGTGCTATTTCACACCATGAAGAAGGTTGATGTGATCAGATGATGATCAGTACTGTGGTGGAGGTGGCATGAGATGTTAACTGAGACAGGACACTGCAGATCCAGCAGAAATTCAAGGTTTCTTCAAAGTATCTCTTGCAAAAAAAAAAGCAGTTGTTGGGTATTATTTGCTCATAATGGATCCAGTGAAATTGCCCTAAACAGCAACGTCAGCCACAGCAAGGCTGGGCTGAGATGAGCAGCTTTCCCTGCACCCTGTGCTCCCAGTATTTTAAATCTGTATTTCCCGGTGTTGTCATGTCACAGAAGGTTAATTCTCATTCAGAGTAAGAGGAAAATTATTCCCCTGTTTTAACCTTCCATGGGACCTGCAGTAAATTCAGCAGTAAGGTAAATTCGGCCTCGGATTGGGTGGAACTTCATCTACTCCCTCCTTAACGGGGATAAAACCAATCCAACACCAGGATCCCTGAACTGAGAACCTGAGCAAGCCAAGAGCTCTGCAAATCCTAGTCCTGTGTCCCAGGCTGAGGGATTAAAGCGTGGATTGTTTTGACAAGGTGTCCCTGTGACCTCCCCTGTGAGCTTTGCCAGGCAGGAGCTCATCAGTCTCCTGGTCCCTTCCCCAGTTTTGTCCAGCCAAGGATTCCACCCTATTGGAGTGCTCCGGAGTCTTGGAAGGTGGGATCAAATCCCTGCAGAGCAGCGCCAGGCTGTTCCAGAAGGCTTCATCCCACAGAAGATCGGAAATCCCAGAATCTTTAAGGCTGGAAAAGGCCCCCAGGTCCCACCTTTGCCCGACTGCCCCTGTGTGCTTCAGATTTCAGCCCTTCAGTCCAGGGGCTCTGCCCAACCTGCTCCTCTCTGCTCCTCGTCCTTGGAAATACCCCAGGGGTTTTTCTTTCCCCAAGGAGCATTTGGAGTTTTGCATTCGTAAGTGGCACATCTAAAGAGAATGTTGTGTGTTAGGGGGCTTGAGGGAACATTCCCAGGACTGTATTTACGCCTCTCCAGTCTTCCTTCAGTGGCCTTGAGGGAAGGAGCTGTTATTACTGTTAAATATAGATTTAATGTGGTGTTATTGCAGAAATGTGCGATCTTGTGTCTTCATGTTCCATTCCTAGCTCAAAAAAAGACCCCTTTTCTTATTGAAATCAGTCAGGTCTGTAACACGTCCTGTGTTCTAACATGTTGGCATAACAGGAGTGTCAGGAATGAGGCAGAATTGACATGTGATCCCAAATGAAAGTTGTTACTCCAGCCGTCACCAGTGCCTTCTATATGTGAGTTTTAGGATTGCTGTTTAGTCTGATGTGTTTGCTGTTTCAGTCCCGTGCTCCATGTTTGTCTCGCCTCAACAAAACGCCCAGACTCAAGAGCTCGGCCTCACCTGGTCAGCTTGGAAAGCTGTTTTTGGGGGAAATAACATAATTTTGGGGGAATAACATCATTCTGAACTTCTGTCATGAAGAGTTAAATCGTAGTGTGTGGGGGGGGAAGTTATTCCTGAAGATACTCAGATTGTTTCCCAGGTATTCAGAGCATCAGCGCTTTGATGCTTCATTTTCCCTTTTTATGACACAATTTTCAGAAAGATGATTATTTAAATTTAATCCGAATGCAGCGGTTTTCCATTTTTATGGATATTACCCAGCCCGGAAGCAGCTTCCTCCACATTAAATTCATTCAGGTTTATAAACAATTTTTAAAGGGCATTAATTTAGTCATCTGCTGATAGTTCTGAACAGAAGAATAGGTGAAAAAATACGCAGTGAAAAGATGCATCCCTTAATTCACCCAAACTGTACATTAACTGTGTAACAGCAGCCTCACTCTTGTTGCTTTTAAGATGTACTTTGCATCCACGTATAAACAGAATTTGCTGGCAGGTTTATATTTACCCCAAGCCTTGTTTTAATGGTTCCACTGGCACCAAAAATTCTGATTTTAAGCTCTTTGAACGGCTGCAGCTGTAAACACCTCCCCAAGTCGCTGAACGGGGCTGAAAAGACTTGGGAAGATGCCTCATGTCTTTCCTACATCCGTGTTTTTCAGGCTGTCTTACTGGAGCCAAGGAGTCATGAAAGAAGCTCAGGAAGACCGCTTGGACAGCGAACAGAAGGCGAAAAGCAAACAGAAAGAATGTGGCATATAAAGGGTGTAATACCTGGAGGTGTCGGATCTGACTCGTATTTATAAAAAATGAGAGGAGCTTTCACGAAGTACAAGTTCTCTTGGCCGGTCCTCAAGCTCGGAGCCATGCTGGTGAACTAGAAATCCTCCTTTTCCCCACCCTCCTTTCTGACAGGTAACAAAGGATTGGGGAATTATGATTTGCCCAAGTTGGAAGCACTAATTTTTATCTATATAGCTCGTCCTTATGAATATATAGGGAGTTTAAACCTTTGCTTATTTAATGTGGATTATAATGGGAAAGTGACTCGTTAAAACCAAAATGGCCACTTGGAAGGACTTGGTTTCAAGCTGAGCTGGAGCCTCCCGATGCACTTTGTCCAATTTGGGATCAGCCGTGCTGCAGGGCCTGCTTTGGGAGGCCAGGATGACATGTAGGAGAAGGATATCAGCCCACTGTTGATATCTCTGAAGACTCGTAAGCAGAAACAGGAAAATGAATGGTGGGAAGGAGTGTGACGGAGGGGACACGGACGGAGGGCCACCAGCAGTGCAAGTTCCCGTTGGGTGGCAGCGGCGGGTGGACCAAAGTGGAGTTCTCTACATCAGGTAAGGTCGCCCCAGGGGCACCTGCTTTCGTTGCTCTTGGAGTCTTGTCGTTAAATTAGTGAATTCTGCCAGTTCGGGCAGTAAATTTGGGACTTGGCTCCTTTCTCGTGCTCAAAAACTTCACGGGCTGCTTGTTTTCCAAGGGGGTCTTTGAAGCTGAGGGAGGGCAGGGTTAGGTGGGATATTGGGAAGGCATTCCTGGCTGGGAGGGTGGGGAGGCCCTGGCCCAGGTTGGGCAGAGAAGCTGTGGCTGCCCCTGGATCCCTGGAAGTGTCCAAGGCCAGGCTGGAACAACCTGGGCTGGTGGAAGGTGTCCCTGCCCATTGCAGGAGGGTGGGGCTGGGTGATCTTTAGGTCCCTTCCAACCCAAATTATTCCAGGGTTCTGTGGTTCTTTCAAAAGAGAATTGAAGTTATGTAACTACTTAATACCGGTAGAACTTTTGTGGCTACTCAGTAGCTCCAGAAAACATCAGTTTTCTTATGCCCACGAAGGTTCTCTGTTCAGTATCACTGCTGTTCTCCAGTGAGAGTTACTCCTATGTGTTCCTCACATCTCTCCTGTTGGAAAAGGAACAGGAACATAAGCCTAAATCCAAAGTTTTAAGTACTTTATTTGTTTATTTTCGTAGCTTATTGGATTTTTTTTTTTTTTTTTTGCTTCACCCCACAACGGTCACGAAGAAATGCAGGGGAATTGGTATTAAATAAATGTGTTCAGACAAACAGACTGTAAATTAAATGTTATTGGAAAAAAAGATCAAAGTCAGCTTTAACAAAATGTGGGGAGAGCAGGTTTGCATCACAGAGGTCCGCATGGTTATCAGTCTGTTATTTGCTTAATCTCATTCCACCATTCTGTCATTGAAATAACCAGTCCTTCACAACATTTTATGTATTACCAAGACAAAACCCTCTAATGAGTCAAAGCCCGCTCCAATTTTACACTAAACTACCATAAAGGATGAGATGCATTCCGGGATTTCTTGTTGATGTTCCCAATTAGCAGAATCAAACCAAATCCATGTCGGTGATACCCATGTCAAGAGAGAAATCGCCTTCCCTTGCACTTCTCATTACAGCTCTAATTTACTGGGCCTCTGCCTGAGTTAAAGATCAATGAGAAAGGAAAAGTTCTGGGTCGGTTGGTGGTTTTTTGTTTTTTTTTCCCAATAATCTTTATATCCAGACACCAGGACATAAAATGCTTTGGTGTTTTCATGTACCTCGTCACCCCACCCGCTTTTGAACTTGGTTTGCTACAGCTCTGAGAAGTTTCATGCATTTCCTGCAGCTTTGGGGGTGATTGGGTCATTTCTGCCCTCTTCCTGTGCGTTTTTTTATTCTTTAATTCGGTGGTTAAAGGCTGGAAGTCCAATAGTCCCATCTCCTGCTTGACGTGGAGCATCCACAGGGCTCAACCAGGGCAGCTGGATCTCTGAGTGTTGAATCCTGCTCTGCCCCGACGTGTGCACAGCATTTGTGGAGACAAGGAAAGGTCAAACAATATTGACTCCACAGCTATCCAAGGGAAAATTAGTGGATATATTAAGATCTGACATGATTTAACGAGGATAGATGATCCCAGCTGAATAAAGACTCTGTGTTTGTGCTCCCCTGTAAAGCACACAGGCTTTGCTGGCAGCTGGCGGCACTTGCTTTGGATTAAATCAAGATTAAATCCATTAATTAACTAGTTTTTATTACCTGGTAAAAGCACTGAGTTGATTCTCAGGGCTTTGCTTGGTAAAACTGTGCTGCTGCCTTAAAGTAGGGTCTAAACCATTCCTGGAAGTGTCCAGGGCCAGGCTGGACAGGGCTTGGAGAAACCTGGGCTGGTGGAAGGTGTCCCTGCCCATGGCAGGGGGTAGAACTGGATGATCTTAAGGTCCCTTCCAACCCAAACCACTCTTGTGATTCCCTGATTCCATGGATTCTTACAAAGGGAGATGTGGATTATCCTCTGCAATTAGAAGTGTGAGGGAATCTGTGCACACAAAAGAGACTTTGCAGTTACAGCTCTGCCCAGGAACAGGAGAAAACATGGGCCTTTTTAAAATTTGGTGGACAAATAACCCTGGCTGTATGTGCAGGAGGGATGGTGGATCCCACCTCCCACAGATCCACTGGACTGACCTTCCTTCACACCCTCTGTTCATGAGCATGGTGTGGGTTTTTTTCCAGGCTCCAGGATCTCCTCGAGCCTGGACTGGTCACGTGTGTCCAGGCAAACCGCACAAAAAGGTTATTTAAGATTGCTTTATTCCCGAAATATTGCAGAAAAAGGAGCCTTTTTCCCTTTAACCAGTGCAAATAAAAGGGCATCCTGACTCCAGAGCATATTTAACATGAATTTTTAAGCATCAGACACAGAAAGTGTCTGTGGAGATTTCGGGGGCAGATGGGATGGTCCGGGACAAATCACATGGGAAGTTGTTCCATCTTCAAGTGTGGAGCTGAGCATAGTCAGGAGAGGTTGGCAAAGTCCAAAGGGATCGTGGTTTAACCAGTCTAGAGCTGAAATTAAAATAAGCTGATAGCAAGAGTAGTTTCCCCCTCCTCCCCAGGGACTTCAGACAGGGAAGGTTTGACTTCCTGACCTATCACTTCAGACCTATTTTTAGTTTGCTCTTTTATCTTCCTCACCCTCAACACTGTCACTGTAACACAGATTCAGCCTGAGCACTTCTCCCAAAAATAACTATTCCAGGGCAAAGTCTGGCAAATAAATCCCTGATTTAAACTGTCAGCAGAGCTGGAAGTGTCACTTGCAGATGTTGCTTTAGATGTGACTCGGTCCTTGTGTGGGAGGAGGCGTTTCCACGTCGGGTTTTAAGCACCCGAGTTCGCCACGGTTTGTTTGGAATTTTGACTCTCGAGTGTTTTCACTGATCCAAACTATTCCACTTCGGTGTTTTTTTGTTAAAAATGGGGCTATTTTATGGCTACCATTAAAAACCCCAGAGTTTTAACCTCATAAATGCCTGGCTCTTTCCGGTGATAAACAGTTCAGCTGACTCGGTGTAAGGAGCGGTCTGGGAGTTACAGGCTGGTGGCACCAGAATCTTTTTTTCACCTTGTGAATTAGTGATTCTGCCATAGCAGAGTTCCCAGAGTCCTATTTCTGGCATGGGGAGAGGATGATTTTTCTGATGGAAGCAGGAGAAATCCCAAGTGCAATTCATCAGAAGCTCACTGGACTGGCCCCTGGGTAGGATAGTCTTCACTTCCATTGAGAGGGTCCAAGTCTTAGCTGGATGAAACCAAACTTTATGCAGCTGAGAGACCTGGATGCAGCAGTTGTATTTCCTTTAAAATATGTTTGAGAGGGGGGAGGGGTTTTTTTGGTGTTTTTTTAAGAGGTATCGTTGCAATTCTTGACAAAAAGCAAGAAATAATATGATAAAAAATAGTAAATATCAGCTCTCCTTGTGAGTTTTCAGACTGGCAGGTGCAAGTCATGACCTATCAAATGGCTTTTATTCATCATTTCTGTTCCTTTACAGTCCCAGTGGGTCTTTATTATCCTGCTTGGAGCAGGTGAAGACTTACTTGCTGACTGATGGAACGTGCAAGTGTGGCCTAGAATGTCCTCTTGTTCTTCCCAAGGTAAAGCAAAGCAGCGTTTTGGGTCTTTACTGGAATATTTATGATGCCAGCTGATGTGCTATGCCATGGCTTGGCCTCTGTTCACATCAGATATATGTGTATATCAAATAAGTAGTGTACACCCCGAAGTTACGCCCCAAAATCCCAAAGTTAACCTCCCCTCTGCCTTCTCCCCTCTTGGAAAGGGTCTGGCTCAGTTATTATAAATATATTTCTCATTTCCAGACTTCCTGTCAAGGCCTCTCTCGGGCAGTGTAGGAGCAGTCAAAGAGCTCTAAGGAACAGAGGGAAATCCCTGTATATTCTGTGTGAAATTCAGGTGTGTTTGGTGAGTTTTCTGCCCACGATCATCGTTTAAACGCTGGAATTTTCACTCCCAGGTGTTTAATTTCGATCCTGGAGCTGCTGTGAAGCAGAGAACTGCTGAAGATGTCAAAGCAGATGAAGATGTCACCAAACTATGCATCCACAAGAGGAAGATCATTGCTGTGGCTACACTGCACAAAAGCATGGAAGCACCTCATCCTTCCCTGGTTCTCACCAGTCCTGGGGGTGGGACAAGTGAGTAAAACTTAAATCCTGCAGAATCACTTGATAATCATAATTTTACATGTGCAATTACCCTGCAAAACCGCCCCCAAAAGTCTGATGTGTCCGTGAGTGCAAAACCAAACAGATTTAAGGAATAAATGGAGTGATCAGAGATGTAGGGAGGTAGGAAACGAGCCTAAATCAGGTCATTCCCAGCCTAAGAGCATGATTTTCTTGGAAGAGATATCAGATTGTTCTAGAACAAAGAAAATACATTAACTCTCATCTTTTGGAACTGTGGCAGTATGTCTGATATTCTGTCACATGGGAAATTAGAGGAGCAGAATAAAGTGATTATGAAGGGATTAGGACGTGGCTAAATGGGAAATTGTGTTGTAAAAGAGAATTTACAGCAAAGGAGATCTCCACTGTAATTTCTCAAGGATTATTTTTAGGCACCAACCTGGATTAGCATTTTAATTACCCCTGTCAACAAAAGAAAAAAAAAAAAGACAAGAGGTAGTTTGCTGGTGGCTGCAGGTGACAGGTGTTACCAAAACAAGGTCAAACCACGTTGTAAAAGTGGGGGGATCGCAGAGATCTGGGGTGAAAGCGAAGGTGTAACAACAAATCCTGATAACTTAGAGGTTGTTCACCTAGAAAAAAACGACTTTTAGCTGTAAATTATTGAGAAATAAGAAGCAGATAGCAGGTGATCAGATGGCAGGATGGTGCTGATCAGTGGGAGGTTCAACCCATGCCGGTCATAGGACTGATTTTCATGTTGAAATTTAGGGTTTTAAACCTCTGCTTAATTTTTTTTTTTTCTATGTCATTGCATTTTTAACTCGCAGTGCAATTTCCCAAGGTGCTACACATTTTTCCTCCTTACTTTTTTTTGATGAGTAGCACTTAAAGGTACTAGTTTTGAATGTTTTGAAAACATTCTTGTTTTCAAAAAATTAGCAGAATGACGGAGGTGAAACCAGGTAAATATATTCAAGACATGAGTGACGTTCATGTGCTTTTACCTTCTCTGTTGGTCAGAATTTTGTGCCCTGAGCAAAGAAGAAAATTTCCCGATAAATGGCCTTTGTAAGCAAAATATCTTTTCATTTTCCCACCCTCACATGTGACCATTTGCTTAGTTCCAGCATCCAAGGTGAGGCCTCTCGTACTCGTTTTATTTTGCAGTTCAGCCTTGAGTTTTGTCCCCTGAATTGAGACTCTGGTTGTATTTTGGGACAGGTGAAATGTTTGTTTCTGTGGTGATGTGGCTGGTTGTGCTAACAGGACGAAGGCAGGAATGTCAGTCTGCCCAGGCTGATGGAGAGGTGGGAATGGGATTCTTATGAGCAGAAGAATTTCAAGGCACCTCTGAGCTCCTTTGAATGTGAAATTTGCAGCTCCCAATTGAAGTTTGCACATGCAGGGGCTCCATGCCAAGCACTCCGAGCTGAATTGCAAATTCCCAGAGCAGCACAACTGGCAGAAAGTCCCCCAGGCTTTGGAGCTGCTTGGGATGATATTCTGAAAGTAAAACACTGGGAAATGTTTAAATAAAGATGGGAAGTGGCCTTGTGCTTGTAGGAAGGTGTGGGCTCCATTGTGGAGAGGTTCTTGTGTCAAGATGTGCAAATGTCCCCAAGGCTTTTATCCTGAAAACAAGCATCTCAAGCATCCAGAATCCCTCTCCAGGGACAGCGTTTTGGACAGGACCTGGGAAACCAGTCTCAGTCCTGGCTGGGCTTTGTTCCTCCTGTCCTCAATAGATGGTGCCAGAGGCTCCTTTTCCCTGCGACAGCGACTCCCTGCTCTTGCTGGAGGGCTGGTGCTGGAAATCCAGAAGTGGGACGCTGGAGGTGATGGTTGGAAAAGACAAGAAGGGCAGGAGAAAGGTTTCCAGTTGTCCATATTTATATGGGATATTAAATTAAGGTCTGTACAGGGTGACAGGCACCATTCCAGCAGCTCCTCAGTGACTGAGGTTTCATTCCTGTGGAAGCCAAAGTTTAGCCAAAGGCTTCCTTGCTTTGAGGGATATTTTCACACACCATAGTTCTGCACTGAAACCTGTGATATTGCGTTTCCAAACAGTGACTGGTTGTGTGTTTTTAACACCAGGTGCAACTCCAGTAGTTCCCACTCGAGCAGCAACTCCAAGATCCGCGAGGAATAAACCGCATGAAGGAATTACAAATTCCGTGATGCCGGAATGTAAGACTCCTTTCAAGCTGATGATTGGGGCATCCAATGCCATGGGGAGGCTGTACGTGCAGGAGATGGCCGGGAGCCAGCAGCCGGAGCTCCATCCTGTGTATCCCAGGCAGAGGTTGGGGAGCAGTGAGCTGGGACAGAAGTCTCCGTACCGGGGCAGCCACGGCGGGATGCCCAGCCCGGCTTCCTCGGGCTCGCAGATCTACGGCGACGGCTCCATCTCTCCCAGGACTGACCCGCTGGGGAGCCCCGACGTGTTCACCAGGAACAATCCCGGTTTCCACGGAGCGCCCAACTCCAGCCCCATCCACATGAGCAGGACGCCGCTGTCGCCGCCGTCGGTGATGCTGCACGGCTCCCCCATACAGTCATCCTGTGCCATGGCTGGCAGGACTAACATACCTCTGTCCCCCACCCTGACCACGAAAAGCCCCGTCATGAAAAAGCCCCTGTGTAGCTTTTCCACGGGGATGGAAATCCCGCGAGCGATGTTCCACCACAAGCCCCCCCCGCAGGGCCCTCCCCCGCCCCCGNNGCCCCCGCCTCCCCCTCCGCCGCCGTCGTGCGCCCTTCAGAAAAAGCCATTGCCATCCGAGAAGGATCCCCTCGGCATCCTGGACCCCATTCCCAGCAAGCCGGCGAGCCAGAACCCCGTGATCGTGCCCCCGTCCCCGTTCCACGCGAGCGCCCACTCTCAGGTACCCGTGATGAATGTAAGCATGCCCCCCGCCGTCGTGCCCCTGCCCAGCAACCTGCCCCTGCCCACCGTCAAACCCGCCCACGCCAACCACGCCCCCCACGGCCAGAGGGTCCAGCACTCCGCCTCCACCTCCCTGTCCCCGTCGCCCGTCACCTCCCCGGTCCACATGATGGGCTCCGGGATGGGCAGGATCGAGGCCTCTCCCCAAAGGTCGCGCTCTTCCTCCACGTCGTCGGATCACGGGAATTTCCTGCTGCCCCCGGTCGGGCCGCAGTCGGCCTGTAGCGGCATCAAGGTCCCTCCCAGGTCCCCGAGGTCGACCATAGGCTCGCCGAGGCCGTCTATGCCATCCAGCCCTTCCACCAAGCACGACGGACTCGGCCAGTACAAGGACATCCCCAACCCGTTAATTGCTGGAATGAGTAATGTACTGAATCCTCCCAACAATGCAGTCTTTCCCGCTGCATCGGCTGGAAGCGGTTCCTTGAAGAGTCAGCCCGGTTTGCTGGGAATGCCTTTAAACCAGATCTTGAACCAGCACAACGCTGCCTCTTTCCCAGCCAGCAGTTTACTGTCAGCAGCAGCCAAAGCACAGCTAGCAAATCAAAACAAACTCGCTGGTACCAACAACAGCAGCAGTAGCAACTCTGGACCTGTTGCCGGCGGCGGCAACTCCGAAGGACACAGCACTTTAAATTCCATGTTCCCTCCTGCTGCCAACGTGCTCCTCCCCACCACGGAAGGGCAGAGTGGCCGAGCAGCACTGAGAGACAAACTGATGTCTCAGCAAAAGGATCCTCTGAGGAAAAGAAAGCAGCCCCCCACCACGGTGCTGAGCCTGCTGAGACAGTCCCAGTTGGACAGTTCTGGGGTTTCCAAAGCTGGATCCGATTTGATAAGAAAGCAGAGTCAAAGCTCCTTCCCCATCAGCTCCATGTCGCAGCTCCTGCAGTCCATGAGCTGCCAGAGCTCCCACGTGAGCAGCAATAGTTCCACGGGCTGTGGGAGCTCCGGCACTGCCCTGCCCTGCTCTGGGAGCCAGATGCATTTCCCAGAGCCTGCCCTGAGCTCGGGCGGCCTCCAGACCCCGCTGGCCCCGGGGCTGCCCCTGCGAGGGGAGGGGCTGCACTGCCACGGCCCCAACACCGGCTTCGGGCACGGCGCCAGCCCGGGCAGCACCAACCACCTGGCAGGGCTCCTCAGCCAGATGCAGGCCGGCGGGAGCTGTGGGATGCTCCCCCAGTCGGGAATGGCTTTAGGAAACTCCTTGCACCAGAACCCACCTCAGGCGCGAATCCAGGCCCCCTCCGCTCCGGCGATCCCGAACAGCATCGGCAGCAGCTGTAACCAGAGCAGCCCTGAAGCAGGTACGTGCCCTCCTGGGGGGATTCCCCTGGGCTTGACCTCTTGGAAATACGGGATGGCTGGTTTTAAACGGGTTCCTCCCACGTGTCTGGTTTGTAAACTCGAGTTCAGCCGTGTGAGCAGTTGGTGCTCGTACCCAGGTACTTACATAAGAAGAGAGAAGACTCACAGCAGCTTTCCAGTGTCTGCAGGGAAGCCACAGAGGAAATCTTCATCAGGAAATGTAGTGGCAGGACACAGGGAATGGCTGCCAGAGGGCAGAGTAGGGTGGGATATTGGGAAGGAATTCCTGGCTGGGAGGATGGGGAGGCCCTGGAACAGGTTGCCCAGAGAAGCTGTGGCTGCCCCTGGATCCCTGGAAGTGTCCAAGGCCAGCCTGGACAGAGCTTGGAGCAACCTGGGATAGTGGAAGGTGTCCCTGCCCATGGTCCCTGAGCTCCAAGGTCCCTTCTGGCCCAAACCCTTCTGGGATTCTGATCCAAACCAGTCGTAAACCAAAATATATCTCCCTTGTCCTGGACAAAATCATCCTTCCTGTGCCAGCTCCTGCTCCTTTGAACTTCCACACGTGCTGCAGAAATAAAACCCATGCACTTCTGAACATTCCCACACCTCTTTAGTCACTTCCCAAATAAACTGGTTGTTTTTTTCCAGCATGCTACTCCAGCCCCAGGTTGGAGTATCTGGGTGATAACACTGCTGCCATTGAAGAGTTGGTGTTAGCAGAGATACAAGGAGTCCCAAAATTTACAAAACAACCCTTACCAGGGCCAGCAGAAGGAAATGCCGAGTCTGGGTTTGCCTTAATCACGATAATTTTACATTAAGATGGTAATGAGATGGTTGGATAAACTGTACATTCAGTTGGAGGAGTGGAGAGAGAGATTTCCTGCTTTGTTCACCGGTGAAGACTTGGAGAGGGTTTGCTGCTGTTCCTGTCCCTGGGCTGTTTAAAGATAGAAGGGAAACAGCTCAAAAATGTGAATTTCATTTGAGTGTTACTGTTTGAGCAAAGTACTGAAAGGTGGTACCCATGTGAGTGAAAACTCAGGTCACACCAGAGGCACCTTAAGGTGCAATCGCTCTCTCAATAACCCAAGAACCTGATCTGAATTTCCTGAGCTTCCTCCTTTAAAATGCAGAATGGAATCCTATCAAAAACTGAATTATAGAAAAATAATTGTCTAAGATTATGCTGCTCGCGGTTTCTGACGGATTCTAAGGGTTCTTCTCCATTCCTGGGATAAAAAAAGCTTGTTTTTCCCCTGTGCTGTGGGGGTGGTTTGTGTTGCAATCAAGCAGCTCTCAGTCCCTGTGCCGCTCTTTTGCCTTGTCATGCTGACACAGAGGAGATTTCCTGAGGCATTTTCCCTCTGGAGACTTTGTCCTCCCTTCTGCACAGAGCAAAGGTCTGGCTTTGCACCAGGACTTCGCTTCCCTGTCCCGCCGAGCCTGTGCTTGTATTCCCAGGGATCCTCAGGAAAGCAGAACAGGACAAATGCACCCAAACCAGTCCGAGCCAAACCCCCGAGGAAAGGTTTCAACACCAACCTCCGCTTTGGTTCTCATCAGGGTAGGAGCAGCAAGAGGTTAAAACCCCACCTGGGAGCTTCTACTCTGCTCTGGAATTCCCAATCCCCTGGGAATGGCTGATGGAATCGCAGCAATATAACTATAAAGCCCTCAGTGGCGTTATCTAAACGATAAACAGTGGTTCCATGTAGGCAGAGGCTGGAAAGTTGGGAATATGTTTCGTTCCTTGCTGCCAAGGAGGTTGTTTCTTTACTTTTTGTGCCTAATAAACACACACAACCTGCATCTAATGGTTTGATTGGATATTCACGATGAAGAGACCTCTTTTCTTCTCTAAGATGGAGCTTCAGGTTGTGATATCTCCATGTTAGTCCCTAAAAAATTACACATAAACCTTCCCCCAGCCTCCTGCCTGAGTCCCTGCAGGGCTCAGGTGTGGGATCTACATCTCATCCACAGGCTGTGGAATTCCACATGGGGGAGTTCTGTTGTGTTTTCATTTTCCTTCCGTGAAACGACGTGGGAAACGCTGAGTATTTTGTGTTAGTAACAACTTTTAAAAATAAAAGTGAGTCTCCAGTCAACACTCAGCTCTGGGACAAAGCTGGGAAGAGGAATATTGGGAATGATCCTGTCCTGGGGTGTCAGTTTTGCTGCTGGAGCTGGTGAGGGTCCATGTAAACTGAGTTCTCCGGAGCTGAGTAAGATGTTCTCAGGAAACTCCTGTTCATATTTCAGCGTGTGGCTTTTTCCCCACCCCCACCTCCTTTGTTTTGAAGTCTTTAATTGCTAAATCTGTGTCTGTGCCAGCACTCAGAACAGCTCCTGCCTGAAAACAGTTCCTGGGAGAAAAAATGCTGTGAATCCCCACAATTAGCTGAGCTTTTAATTAGATTTTAACCACACTGGCCAAGCTTTGTTATTCTGGCTCTTGTTTTCTCCTTCCAGAGATAGTATCTGCAGTTCCCAGGTATTTTTCAGTGGGAGTGTGATGGGATTCATTTGCTCTTTTTTGTAGGATGGGACTGTGTCACTGGGTGCTGGGTTTTGTTGTAGGTTGGGTTATTTAGGTTTCTCGTGCTGATAGGGAAGCCAAGGGAACCACAATAACCACAGCAAACAGAAATAAAGATGATAAGTTGTCTCAAAGATCAGAACATCGGAAACATGAGAAGTTTATTAGGGCAGATTTGGCAAATTAAGGCTTTATCCTTTTCCCTGGAACTGGTGGAATGTGCAGAATGGAAACAGTAAAATAGAATTAAACAGGGAGGAGCTTGTGTCCCTCTCCAGAGGAGATTCTTTTAATGCAGCCAGGATAAGTGGGAATGGAGCATGGCCTTGGAAAACAAGAGGTGGTTTGGGAGACTTGGATTTGATCCACTCAATGCAAAGGGTGAGCTCAGTGGTGTTAAAAACAGAACAGAACAAAACAAACTCCACAAAACACATTAGGAAAAAAACAAGAGAAGCCGAGTGAATTCCTGGCAACATAAAAAATGGGAATACTCAGTGGAACTGGGAATATTTAATGGAACTAGGGGTGCACCTGGCTGTGTGGACAGCTGAGGAACCCAGGGTTGGGCTGTGCTGTTCTGGCCAGTCGTCACTGCTTGGGGAAGGCACAGGAATGCCAGGAATTTCCAGGGAAGGCAGCAGAATTCCCGAGGGTGGCTTTGCAGGAGATCCTGGAGTCGGGCACATCCCACCATGAGCTTGGTCAGCAGGGCTGGTGCCAGGGAGCTGGGCTGCATGGGAGCTATTCCAGCCCTTGGGAATTCCCTGGAATCTGCTCTTTCCAAGAAATAGCCAAGGAATGACATCTCTTCCTGCAAGTGTTTCTTGGGCACTGTTGGGAATCTGAATTATTTTCACCTTGTGGATGTTCACCAGCACCATCAGTGCCTGAAGCTGCTGCTTTGGGCACCCAAACCGAGTGGTTTCCTTTTTGTGGGAATACTAAACCTTGGGATACTGTAGCAGAGGACAGGTTGAGTGCAGGAGCAGAGCCTTAAAGGCCTTTGCCAACCCAGGGAACGTTGGGAATGACGGTGGTGGTTGCTCCCGTGCTGCCACACTCAGTGCTCAGAGCACAGCCACGGCTGCGTTGGATGTTGTGGTGTTCCCTCATTAGCAGGATTGCATCCCAAAATCACCTGCAGGACTCGTGGAGGATCTGGTTTTCCTGCCAAACTGACCATTGGGAAGAGCTGGTCCTGCAGGATCAGAACCTGCTGAGAATCCAGTTGTGGTGCAGAGAAAATCTGGAGTTTTTTTCAGATCAGACCAACTTTGGGGCTTTGATTCTTCACATCATGGGGGGACACAAAAGATCCCAGTTCTCCACTTGTTCTCCCAGTTCTCTGGGGAAAAGCTTTTTCCCGTTTCCTTTGCTCTTTGCCTGTGGCACATAGTGATGGCTCCTGAGCAGTGATGGCTCCTGGCTTTAGCCTAATGGATTTATCCTTAATTTCAGTGAAAAATAGGATGAAAAGTATTGCTGCAGATTCTGTGACCCTGTTTTCCATTGTCCTTTGGGGTGAGTATCCCCTCTTCCCTGCTGGGAGAGCTGGGAATGGAAATGCTTTGGGTGGAAAGGGATGATGGTGCTGTCACATCCGTAACATGTGAAGTGTTGGATGAATTAAAGCTTAAATGTACTGGTGGATTAAGTGGAAAATCAACTTAATATAGGCCCTTGCTTCCCTGAAAATGGTCTTTCCTGCGCATCAAAGATGGAATATTTTCAAATATGTCACGTGCAGTGGTGTATTTGAATATGTGAGCCTATGGATTTGCTTCCTAAAATTACTTTAGGTCTCCTGGAATTACAAAATGAGTAGAACTTCCTGACTCCCGAGTTCAGAAGAGCATCTGGCACCTCTGTGGGACGTGTGTCTGAGAAAAATTCCTTGTTAAACTGGTAATAACCCCTGGACAGGATGCCAAGCAGCTCCTGTTTTAATTACAGAGACAGTTGAAATGTCCTGTTGATTCTAAGGTTGGAGAAACTTCAGAGGGACTTTTCCCTGCTCGGGAGCCATGACAAGAGATCGCTGGTATTTGAATCTGCACCTTATATTCCTCTGTTATTATTTTTGGGAAGAGAAAAGGGATCCTTTTTCTATTCAAAAGAGAACTGTAAAGAATGGGGAAAGTGTTCTCTGCTTTTTTAGACACAGATTGTGGTTTTCTTGTGTTGTTTTATCTTTCAAAATTTGAATTTCCCAGTAACTCCCAGTCTTTGATTTAACCAGACCCTTCCCTGCTTGGTTGCCATACATTCTTTTAGGAATTTACAGTGATAAAAGTTAAAGGACTTGTTAAAAATAACAATAAAATAATGCAGAAAGATGAGCCTTATTAAGTGGAGAAAACCTGAATTAATTACCTGGGATTTCCTGTACATATTTAGCTCTCACCATCCCAAAATATTCTCAAGCGGAACCAGTGGGCGAATCCAACCCTTTCCAGGGGGAGGAGTGGGGATTGTTGAAGGAAATAATGCTTATTACGGAATTTTTAGCTTCCCAGATTTGCAGTGGAGTGTTTTACAGCCACAGCTGGGCACATCACAGCAGTCTGCCCCAAAATCATGTTAAAAACAGCAGTGAAGGTAAAATTCAGAATTCGGAGACAGGGGGAAGGAGAAGAGCCAAGGGTGACAATCAGCCACGTGTTAAATGTTTAAAAAAAACCCTAATTTTAAGGATTTCTGTTGTCCTAAAAACGGTTTGGAGCTTTTTGCGCTCTCCACAAAATTTTGGGGCCGGCAATTCCAGTTGTTTTGTTGCAAGTGTACAAAACCTGTAATGATTGTGGGCACAGTAACACCCTGGGATATCATGGACAGGGAGGTCAGTATTTCCCAGCAGAGCACATTCCACGAGGACGGGGAGTTGCATGGCAGGGAATTTCATGTTTTTCACTGGTCCTGCTGGAGGATGTTTAATTTATGTGCCCATTTTTTGCGATACTCCTGTGCAGGATCTCGATAAGGACAAGGACTGACAGCGCTTGGTGCTCCAATGCTGAATTATGGCTCCTTGGGAATTGGAATTGGAATTGGAATTAGACACTGTAATAAAGGGGATGCCAGATAAACATCTGCAATGTTTTCCATTCCCAACAGAAGAGGGAGAATATAATGGTTAAAATGCATAGGTCCTGGTTCTGAGTGTACAGGGAAGGGGTGGAATAGCTAAAGCAAGGATATGTCTCAGATTTTTGATGCCTGTGAGGTATATTTTCCATCAGTGATTACACTGGGAAAGGGAAGGCCCTGAAAATCCCTAATTTAACAACATCACACTGTTGCAGACTCTGTTTGTGTCCCTTAAGTTGTTGTTAATTCCTATTCCGTGTGGTGCTGCAGCAGCTCCGGGAGCCCTGGAACACGGCCGGGTGACCCTGGTGGGTGGAGGTGTCCCAACCCACGGGAGCTGTGGGAACAGCTGGGACAGCCGAGTGATCTTTTGTGCTTTCACACCTTCCTGATCGCAGGGTCAGGCCTGCAGGGAAACTCTCCCCACTCCCCTGGATCCTTTGGGAAGGATCGTGCAGATTTCTTCTGTGCGGGCTGTGGAGCTGAACCTCAGCAGAGGGTGGGAGTGGTGGAGGCTTGAGCAAGTTACGGGACCAGGGAGTTAAATGTGAGCTTTGACAAGGGTTTCCCAAACATGGAATGTTCTGAGTTTGACAAGCAGCAGAGAAAATGTCCAGTGGAAAGCAAAGGTAGCTGTGGTTTTATTGGGTATGGAGAGAGACTTGTTTACAAGGGGTGGAGGGACAGGACACAGGGAGTGGATTTAAAAAGCCAGAGGGCAGGGAGAGATGGGATATTGGGAAGGAATTCCTGGCTGTGCGGGTGGGGAGGCCCTGGCACAGGTTGCCCAGAGAAGCTGTGGCTGCCCCTGGATCCCTGGAAGGGTCCACGGCCAGGTTGGAGCAACCTGTGGAAGGTGTCCCTGCCCATGGAACAGGGGGTGGAACCAGATGAGCTTTAGGGTCCCTTCCAACCCAACCCATCCTGGGATCCCCTGCTTCTACGAAAAGTAACAATTGAGAAAGTGGAATCCTTAAAATTTCTTTATCCTCAACCCTAAAAACGTTTCAGGTGTTGATGGCTGATGAGCAAGTGCTGCACTTTTTACTTGCCTTAAGCCCTTCGCACACCCGTTTTAGGGGTTATTTTTATTCCACAAGTTCCAGCAGTGTGTTCTTGACCACTGAAATACTGGAATACATGATGGGCAGTTTCTCCCAGAGAAATCAATCGTACAAGACTGTTTGCATTGTTGTTTTCTCGTTGGTATGCTTGAACTGCAGCCTTTTAGGAAAATAAGTATGTAGTTATAATCAGGGAATCATGGAATGGTTTGGGTTGGAGAGGACCTTAAAGGCCATCCTGTTCCCCCTCTTCCATGGGCAGGGACACCTTCCATGACTCCAATACATATGGGACCCAAACCAAGGCAGGCTGTGCACTGTATCCCACCATTCCACCAGCACGTGTGTGTCCCTGCCTTTTCATGGAAGGACAGTGCTGAGAAGTTAATGATAAATGTCTTACACTCCGATTCCTTTATTTTAAGGGAACGAGGAGAGTGAATCTTCTGGGACACGTAATACCCCTTATTTCATTGCCTCTGCTGAAGAAAACCTGTCAAGGAATACTTCCCAAAAAAATGAGCACAGATAAAACACACACAGGAAAATGAACCTGCTGTCAAAGGAAAACACAACCAAAAAATGCTCTGAAATAAAATAAGTAATAATGTTAAAAATGTAGATCTTTTTCAATTTCCATTTCTTTTCTTTGGCCCTCTTAGAGAACCAGAGAGCTGCTTTTTCTGCACTATGAGTGTTTCTCCTTTCCTTATTTTTCCCAACACAGCTGGCAGAAGCACCTCTGGCAGAGCTCTGTGTCTGCAGGAGCTGCGAGCCAGGCTCTGTCTTGGGATTTTATGGCTTTTGGTCTCACTCCTCCATCCTTTTTTACCCCTCAGACCCTCTGGTCATCAAGGACCGTTGTTTGCTGAGCTGACACATGCCCTGCCTGGGCTATCCAGGGCTCACAATGCCATGGGGTTGTGGGGCTTGGAATCCAAGTGGTGATTTCCTTTGGGTGTTCAACTCCTGCCTGTGTTTCTCATCAAACCCCCACTGACTGTCCTCTTGTAGCCTGGACGTGGTGATAATGAACCGCTTCAGGGTGGGGGGTTGGGTGTGTTGGAAGTTTGTGGGAGTTGGTGCCATGTCCAAACTCCTCCTTTTCTTCCAGCTGCTGTCCTTCTCAGGCCTGAGGGAAAGGGAGGTGGTCACAGCCGTGATCCTGTTCTCCTTAGGGCACTGTTGGCCAAGGCAGCTGCTGTGTCTTGGGATCATTTGTGCCTGACATCCACTCCCTGATTCCCACCACCATCCTACCTTCTTGGAAAATTCCAGTAATTACAACGTGTGGGTCTGGAAACCCCTTTGAATGAAGTTCAGAGCCAGAGCACATCCCGAGTCATTTCCATGCTTTGGTGCTCCTTCTTTCAGAGAACTCTACATATCTCAGGGTCAGGGAGTTGTTAGGGTTGGAAAAGACCTTCAGGATCATCAAGTCCATCATCCACCTGCTGATCCTGGGCATCCCTTCCTTCTCCTGGCACCTCAAAAAGCCAGGATCTCAGAGAGTTCGTGTGGAGCTGGGCAGGGACAGTTCCGAGGGCTCTCGAGGGATCGTGGAGGGAAGGACTGTCCATCACATAATCACTGCACGTCTTTTGTAAGGGGGGAAATGCCACTCAGATTGTATCTTCTGGCCGGGGGCCAGACGCGGAGAAGCTCCGGCAGCCCCGTATTCCAGTGGGAGCGGCTGTGCATGCACATCTTCATCTGGAACATTGACTTGCTGGAGGTGGCGCTTGGGAAGAGATCCAGAACTCAGCTTTTGGCAGTTCAGTCTGTGGCTGAGCTTGAAGCTGCCCCAGAATGTAGCTGTAAATATTGTATTTCCTGCTGCCCAGTTCAGGACTTTTCTCCCCCAGTTCCTGCCGGGCCTTCCTATCAAATATCCCTCGGGGGGATGTTTGTCTGTGTTTTATTTCCTGCTGAAGTCTGGCTGCTCATCACCTCTTCCACTCCCAAACTTCTCCAGCCTGGATTGAAATAAGGACACATTTTCTTCCTCCTACTCGGGATCCATCAGGATTGTGGGTTTTTTCCTCGACAGCAATTAATTAGCTGCTTAATTAGTCTGGAGAAGGGGCAGGTGTTGAAGACGCTCAGGTGGAGTCTCCGGAAGTGGCGGGTGATGGGTCAGAAAACAAAAGCCCCGTTTGCCAAAAAAAAACCAAAACCAGAAACAATTTTCCAACTCCTGAGGTTTGCTTCCCAGCAAACACTTTTCCATGTGCTCTGTTACCTGAATGGAAAACAGGATCACAGATAACTTACAAGCAGAGGTGAGGTCCGGTGGAAGGCACCAAAACCGGGTTTTATAGTCCCAAGAGCTCTCTGTGTGGAATAGTTCCCTCCTTCCTGGTTTAAAAATCTCTCCGTGTGCTGCTCAGGCACTTCCAGTGGGATTTCTGCTCGTGAGGGAAGTGTTTCGTAGCCGCTGAGGGAAAAGCTCTGGGGGTGTGTCTGTCCCCTGGAGCAGGAGGGAAGAGTTTCCAAAAAAAATACTGCCTGGGATGAACTCAAGCCTCGGAAAATCCAGTGATCGGACTATTCCTGCTGGTTTGATCTGTGGAAAGCCATTTCCAAGTGGGAGAAGAGCCCTCTGAAGGGATGGAGGTACCTGGGCTATCCTAAAGTGGGTTAGGCCTGGAGGTGACCTTAAACATGCAGTTTGGGTTCAGTGAGGAGTTTTCCTGCCAACATTTAGGAGTCCCTGGGTATCCCTAAGTCTGGTTGTCATCCACCTGCCATCCCTTGGGAGGTACAGCTGATTGTTCCATTAAAACCACGCAGGGATGGCTTTGGGAATGGCACCTCTTGAATCCGCAGGTTGGTCTTGGGGACTTGTTGTGCTTTCTAAAAATGAATCAATAGATGGATAAATGGAATTAAAGTCCTTTCTCAGTGATTCCATAGTGACCCATCACAAGCCTGGCATGCTCCTGTACATCTTCATGTGTGAACATGGCCTTGAGAGAACCTTTTTTGCCTGTTTTATTTGTTTTGGGGATGCTGCTGGAGGCTCCAGAACGAGGTAACAGCAGGATGGGTGCACTGGGAGGTGACAGCCTCCACTTGTAGATGGTTTTCATGGATCTGCACCCATAGATTTGTCATTGGCTTGAATAATTTCTGGGCAGTTCGTCCAATCAGCAGCTTTTTGTTTGCTCTTCCTGCCTAATCTGAGGTGTCGAGCATGAAGCCATGAGTGGAAATCCAGTGGGATGTGTGTGGTGTATTTGGGAATTTTCCTTCCTTGCTCCAAAGTCCTGCCTCAAGAAATGCACTTGTCATGAAACCCCTTAAGGAAAAAAAATAACAATATTTTGTACTTCAGCTTTGCTGAAGGGGTGTAAAGATACCCAGATAAACTTTATTACTCTTTCTTTGTAACTTTTTCATAGTGAATTTACCCAGTTGCTCTTTGTTTTTGTGCCAGGTGAGGGATTTGAGATTTGACCACCCCAATCCCCATTTTTTCCCGTATAAATCACTGGGGGCTGTGAATGCCAACAGAGCTGGGTCAAAATGTATTTCACTTATTCCATTAATCGTGTATTTTAATTCAGGAGTCCAGAATAAGAATTTAAAATCCAGAAGGCCCTGGATTAAACGGAAGTGGAAATAGATTGTGTTCTCACACTCTGGCACCCAACATCATCCATGATCCTTCTCCCAGGTTGTTAATCCCAAACTGGTCCTCAGCTGGCTCTGTTATGTCCTGGTTGCTCTGGGCTTTGTGCTGATGGATGGAATCCGGTTCTATCCCCATCAAAGCACTTCGGGGGAAACACAAGTTCAGTAATTCCCGGCGGGTGTCTGCAGTAGCTGGTGGCAGATCCAGCCGTATTTTGGAAGTACTCCAGTCCGGATGCTCCAAACATTGTTTTTCCCGTGTGGGGGTGTCAGACGCGACTGGTTTGGGCTGTTGTACGACTGGGATGCGTCTCCCTGAGGCAGAGCCCCCTTAACAGTTGGATTGGTTTGTGTTCCAGGGGGTTCGGGGCCGTCATCGTCCATCGCCATCGCCGGCACCAGCCAACCTGCCATCACCAAGACCACCTCTGTGCTGCAGGACGGGGTCATTGTCACCACAGCGGCCGGGACGCCCCTCCAGCAGGGCCAGCTGCCCGTGGGCACCGACTTCCCCTTCTCGGGCGCCGAGCCGCCGCTGCCCTTCGCGCAGAACAGCGCCGCGAACAGCAATCTGCCACCCGCCCTGCACCCAAACCTCCTCGGCTCCCTGCCTCTCTCTTTGCCCGTGAATCAGCAGCAGCTCCTAAACCAGAACCTATTAAACATCCTGCAGCCTCCAGCGGGAGAAGGCAAGTCCGAGGTCAACCTCAACCCTTTAGGTTTTCTCAACCCGAATGTAAACGCTGCTTTAGCTTTTCTCTCCGGTGACGTGGACGGGCAGGTTTTGCAGCCTGTGCACTTCCAGCTCCTGGCAGCCCTGCTCCAGAACCAAGCCCAAGCCGCTGCCATGCTCCCCGTGCCATCCTTCAACGTGACCATCTCAGACTTGCTGCAGCAGCAGAACCCCCCCGTGCCCTCGGTCGCGCAGCCGCCGGCCCCCCCCGAGCCCCTGCCCGACAGCTCCAGGGTGGAGACCCTCCTGTCCAACCCCATTCCCAGCTTTCCAGGCCCCGACACGGCTTCCAACCCCCTGCTCCTGCCCGCCGGCTCTGGGCCCTCGGCGCTCATGGCCCTGAATCCCCAGCTGGTGGGGGGCGTCCTGAACTCCGCCGGCCATCCGGAGGTTTCCATTGCCACCTCCTCGCAGGCCACCGCCACCACCACCACCACGTCCTCGGCGGTGGCAGCTCTGTCTGTCTCGGCGCTGGGGGGCGGCACGGCCGTGGTGTCCATGGCAGAAACCTTGCTGAACATATCTAACAGTGCCGGGAGCGCTGCTGGGCCAGCCAAACTCAACAGTAACTCTGTGGTGCCACAGCTCCTTAACCCTCTGCTGGGGACGGGCCTGCTGGGTAAGTCCGCCTTCTTCCCAGGTATGAAAGGAAATGTTAACATAAATTAATAAATGGATAGATGAAGTGAAGAGGGTTGGGGAGGGGGAGCTTTGGGTTCTAGTTTCTATTTTTAAAGAACTCCGCTTTACCATCCTTTTTTGTGTGTGTGTGTGTGTGTGTGTGTGTTGCAGCTTGTTTGTCGAGAGTAACTGTTCCCGTGGGAGATTTAAAGCAAATTCTGCTTGGAAATTCTCAGTATTTAACACTGATTTGGGAAATTATTGGTTCTGCCACCCAGACCTGCTATAAACACCGGAAAATTGCGTGAGCACTTTGTTTCACTGCTCAAGGAGCAGCGGCCCAGGAGCCTCCCTGGGTGCAGAGTGTGGTAGCACAGGGTTAGTGGGAGTAGCAAAAAGGGACCAACACCTACATCCCCAAAAAAGTGATTAAAAAACCCCTTAAATACAAGAAGTTTTTTTTATCCTGAGTGATGATTTTTTGGATTATTTTTACCAAAAATATGTAATAGAGTTAGTGCTTCTCTCTTTGGTCTGTGTATCTAATTAACTGGGAGGAATTAAATAGTGGCAAAGAGCTGATAAAGTATTTTAACTTAAATATTTAACTTAATACCTCAAACTGACCTACTAATGGCTACAGTGAACTCAACCCTACCTGGCATTTTCCGTGTAACATACAACTAACCAGTGATTCTGCAAGTGGAAATTTTAAGGAAAATGTGAGCTTTTAATTAAAAAAAAAAAAAAAGGAAACAAACTAACAAATGGATATATTTTAAGCTTTACTTATTTACTTACATATTTATTTTACTAGAACTAGAATTTCCACATTGAGGTTTTCATATAGTACAAAATATTAATACACTTTTTACTCTAGAAGGTACAAAAATAATTATTTAGTGTTCCATGTCTGGGCCAAAAAGCCTTTTCTCATTCACAGCTGCTCATGTCATGATTATTAGAACACCAGTTCTGTTGGGGTTTGAATGATTTTCACTTTCCTCTGTGTCTCCTCCTCCTCCCTTTCCCTCTCCCCGGTGTCCCAGAGGCTCCTTCTGCCAAACTGGGCTGTTCCCAGAGCTCTGTCAGGACCCTTTAGGCACATCCAGGTGGAACACGGAAAGGAGGAACAAAGGAGGGGGAGACACATCCCTTGAGGACCGGTCTGTGGGAGACTGGAGGGGAGCAGGGTTGTTTTGCAGGGGCATTTTCAGCAGTCACTTTAAACCGGAGCCAAAGAAATTCCTGCTGAAGGCTGGGAACGGCTGTGACTCGTGTTTCCCTGTGTTTGGGTTCCAGGTGACATGCCATCCCTGAACACTACTCTGAACAACCATCAGCTGAGTCATCTCCAGTCGCTCCTGAACAACAATCAGATGTTTCCTCCAAATCAGCAGCAGCAGCAGCAGCAGCAGCACCTTCTCCAGGGCTATCAGAACGTGCAGGGCTTTCAGGGCCAGCCCCAAATCCCTGGCCCAGCCAACAACCCAAACCCCATGGCGTGTCTGTTCCAGAATTTCCAGGTAGGAGGCAAAAGGAGAGCAATATTCAAACAAATGTGCAGCTCTCAGGAGGTAAAATTATGTCCTTCAGGGCTTGGGTTTCTTTGCTGATTAAGGCAATATGATCCATATAAATTATATATATACACACTGCCTACATCTTACTCTTTCACTATGGGTTTTGCAAATCAGTAGCATTTTTATGGAAATTTTATACCTTTCTCTGCAGGAATCGGGTCCAGTTTCCTTGGAAAGAGTTATGCTGCATGTGTTGAAAAAGATGTGCTGACGATACCATGAATTTTTAGCAAAACTCTTTTCCATTGTGCAGGAATGGGTATAAATTCCCCTTCAGCCCATTCTGGTAATTCAGCAGTGAGAAATAAATACTGCAACCACTTCGCAGTAATTAGAAACTTCCTGAGTTATTGTAGGTGCCTGTGTGTGCCAGTCTTCCTGTATTGCCACTGCAACTGCGTGGAAGAGCCGTCGGATTCTGCAGCCTGAAGAAAACAGGGATTACAGGGAATGTACAGTGACAAACTGTGCCAAAATGATCCTTCCCTGCTCTCGCCTAAATAGCCAGTTCTTCACACTGCGAGTTGAATATCCGACCAACACACTGACATAGCAAAAAGTAGGGAATACACCCGGAGGTAAATACGGATTTATTGTTACTCAGGGTTGCTGTGGTTGCTGCAGAATTCCAGATGTGAGGACGGGACATGGAGGCAGAGCCAGGCAGTGCTTCCACGCTGTAAGGAGGAAAAGGGAGATGTATCATTTCTCAGAGTAGAAATCTGCAGAATCTCAGTTTTCTACCTGCCTCTTCCCTCACTTGTGTGAACTTCCGTAGCTTTAGCTCAGTATTTTTTTGCACCCAGTTATAGAAATAATGGTAATGGTAAGCAGTTAAAGGGGTTTTTGGAATATTTTCCTGTTGTTCTTTGCAGTGCGTTGTTACAATGCTCTCATTGCCATTGTTGTCCCTACCTGGGGATGTGACAAGGAGTTCAAAAAGCTCAGTTGGTTTAGTCTGGAGGTGCCAGAAAGGGAAGAAGGAATAGTTGAGAACAGAACTTGGGGATTGTGGAGTCTGCTTCTCTGTAAAACCCACCTGGGTATGATCCCGTGCAACCTCCTGTAGCTGGAGCTTGGACTGGATCAGCTCAGCTGGAGAAGCCTGGGGAAGAGAAGGTTGTGTGATTTAGATGGGATATTAGGAAACAGCCTTGGCTGGGAGGGTGGGGAGGCCCTGGCACAGGTTGCCCAGAGAAGCTGTGGCTGCCCCTGGATCCCTGGGAGTGTCCAAGGCCAGGCTGGAGCAACCTGGGCTAGTGGAAGGTGTCCCTGCCCATGGCAGGGGGTGGCACTGGATGGGCTTTGAGGTCCTTCCAAGCCCAACTGTTCTGGGATTCTGCAACAAAAGTGCTGACCTTGATGGAGTTGTTTAGGACTTGAGAGAAGAAAAGGAAGGTGCTGACCTTCAGACAGAAGAGGAAATTCCTGAAAGGCTCTGGAAGCGGTCTCAGCAGTGCATGTATCGTGTCAAGGTGTCCAGTTTGATCCACAAAGTCTGAGAGCAGTGGGTCTGATTTCCTCTAAATTAGGGGGTTTTTTTGGTTTTCTCTCTACCTTGTTCTGCACTTAACTTCATAACTGATATTTAATCAAAATAAAATGGTGTCCTGTGAGGAACAGTCCCCCTGGCCACACCCCGGGGTTTAATTAAAATGAGACCAAGTTTGTTGAAATAGTTGTGGGTCTTCCTCTCTGGAGACATTCCAAACCCACCCAGATGAGTTCCTGGGTCACCTGCTCTGGGTGACCCTGCCTTGGCAGGGGGGTTGGACTGGGTGATCTCCAGAGGGATCCTGTCACCTGCTCCTGTCACCTGCTCCAGGTGACCCTGGTCGGACTGGATGATCCCCAGAGGTCCCTCCTGTCACCTGCTCCAGGTGGCCCTGCCTTGGCAGAGGGATTGGACCGGATGATCTCCAGAAGCCCCTCACAACCCCAACAGCTCTGTGGTTCCATGAAAGGTTAATCCAGAATATCAACTCCCCTCTTCTCCTCTCCTTCCCCAGGTGAGGATGCAGGAGGACGCCGCGGTCCTGAACAAGAGGATGATCACCCCGATGGGAATGGCGCCGGTTCCCGAGAGCTCCAACGCGATGCTCCCTCCCTTCCCAGAACCCTCCTGCGAGCTGCAGCCCCGGGCCGAGCCCCCCCTGGGGCAGCAGCCCAAGGACTCCCTGCCCGCGGGTGGCCCGGGGGACCCGTCGGTGGACGCCATCTACAAGGCGGTGGTGGACGCGGCCAGCAAGGGGATGCAGGTGGTGATCACCACGGCCGTGAGCAGCACCACCCAGATGAGCCCCATCCCAGCCCTGAGTGCCATGAGTGCCTTCACAGCCTCCATCGGGGACCCCCTGAACCTCTCCAGCGCCGTCAGCGCCGTCATCCACGGCCGCGGCGTCGCCGTGCCCGAGCACGAGGGCAGGGCCAGGGGCGCCCGGGGCACGCGCGGCCTCAAGAGCGCCGAGCACGGCAAGAACCCCGGCGACGGGGAGGGCTACGAGTACTACAAGGCAGCCAGCTGTAACACCCCCAAAAAACAGTGGGAAGGGGAGCAGAGCCCGGTGGGGGAGATAAACAGGTGGAAGTGCGAGGAGTTCCTGGAGCACTCCCACATCCACGGCAGCCCGTGCCACGAGAGGCCCAACAACGCCTCGGCGCTGCCCCTGCTGCCGGGGGAGCAGCACCAGGCCCTGCTGCCGCAGAGGAACTGCCAGAGCGAGAAGGCGCTGGAGGAGAATTTCAGGTATAACAATTACAAAAGAACTATGCTGAGCTTCAAGGACAGACTGGAGAACACTGTGGAACGCTGTGCACACATCAACGGGAACAGGCCGCAGCAGGGCAGGGCCTTCGGGGACCTGCTGAGCGCTTCCAAACAAGACCTGGGTCTGGAAGAGCAATCTCCAAGCTCCTCCAATAGCTTGGAGAGCTCCTTGGTGAAAGACTACATCCATTACAATGGAGATTTTAATGCCAAAAGCATTAACGGGTGTGTGCCCAGCCCCTCGGATGCTAAAAGCATCAGCAGCGAGGAGGACCTGAGGAACCCCGACTCGCCTTCCTCCCACGAGCTCCTCCACTACAGGCCAAGGACGTTCAACGTGGGCGACTTGGTCTGGGGCCAGATCAAAGGACTCACTTCATGGCCTGGGAAACTGGTGAGGGAGGAAGAAGTTCACAATTCATGTCAACAGAACGCTGAGGAGGGGAAGGTATATTTATATATCTCTGCACATCTCTCTCTCTCTACACGTGCCCACCAAAACGTCATCACTTTAGTCTGTGTCTCTTATTTTAGCAGCATGGTTTGGTTTTTTCCTTACCTGTAGCTCATAGGACTGAATTTACCCCGTGATTTCCCCTGAGAAACTTCTGCCAGTTGCCTTCAGACAGGTTAGATTTGGGCTTTACTAAACCAGTTGTGTGCGGGAAAGTGGTGTTACCGAAACAAGGCTTTCCCTTCCGTTGTGTGTTCGGTCACATTTCTGGCTGTGTCAGAATCTGGGGTGAAAACACCTAAAAGTGTTGAAACTGCAGAAAAAGGAGACGTGATCTAATCAGCAGGAGGAGCGTGTAATGAGGGAAGTCTTGCTGATTGACCCCGAGGAAATGCACACACGTTTTCAACGTTTTCAGCATAAAAAGAGGTTTGGATCATCTCTTAGCAGTGAGGAAATTTGCTCTTTCCCACAGAAATCCTTTTTTTTTGTGCCGACAAATCGTATGCTTCTTGGGGAATATGCAGAAAATACAGTTATCGAGGAGTTACTCGTTACTTTATTACAGTAAATATTTCCAAGTCTGGTCTCCACTACCTGTATAACATTTTATCTTTGTAGTTCTTATAAAATAACTGGGGTGCTCCTGCACCCTAATTCAGGAGAACTTCAGTCTCTCTTTGCAGCTGACAATATTCCACAGCTTGTCCTGGTATAGCTCCGTCCCAGCCCAAACCAGGACAGCGCTGCAGAGCTCAGTCCTTGGGATGGTCACATCCCCAAATTTCCAGGCAGTTTATGAGGTGTAGGCACAGGAGAAGACCCCAAATTATTAAAGATTAAACAACACTGGAAAAATCGGATGTACAGTATCCATGTCCTCGGGGAATTAGGAACACAGTTACTGCTCTCACATATTCCCAGTATGGATTTATGTATTAACTTCCAAACGTGTGTATCCAGATCTCTGTGACTGATCTAATTGTGTTTGATACAATTGAAGAGTTTTGGGTTTAGAACTTCTGTAAAGAGGTGAATTTATTTTGATTTCCATTCCTTGGCCATTTCATGTTTCCTCCCCAGTTTGGGGCCACCCAGACGTGTTGTTGCTTTGTGCAGACCTGCCTCCTTTGTTGTTGTGGGGTTTGTGTGCATTCCATGAATATTGGGTGAGAGAAATTCAGTGGCACCCGTTTCCTTGGGTGCTGAAGCCCAAAAAACAGGGAAGCGGAGCCTGGGAATGCTCATGTCAAGGTACCACTTCAAGTCCCTCATCAGGAAGTCATGGATCACCTCTGGCATCAGAAGACCTTTAATTTAATCAGTTTAAATTTAAAAAATAAAAACAAAAGTGTGTCTGATTGTCTCCATCAAGAAGCACAGAGTGAACGGCCGTTCCAAAGGGCAGGAGTTGGGGGTGAAAGGTGGGATACGGGGGAGTGGGGGGAAAACAACCCACACCAAACCAAGAGAAATAACCTGGAAAACCAAAAGGAAATTACCTTTAAAAGCAAATGGCCTTCAGGAGCTCTGCCTTTCGGTCACATCCGTGGTGGGAGTCACCTGCAGCACTTCTGGAAATCCTCTTTTCCGTGGAGCTTCCCCTGAAACATCTTTTGCAGCGTTCGTGTCACAGACGCGCCCCTCCTGCAGTGTGACACCGATGTGCTGTTGGGATTTGTGCTTCTGCCTGTCCTCTGGCTTAGCCTTCCCTCGGTTTGGGTTTCCACGGGGTGGTCGGTGCAGTGACGGGTGTGTTGGAGAGCAGCCAGGGTGGCGCTGCCCCGGCGGGAGAAGGAAGGAACCTCCACCTTCCTTCCCTTGTGTTTCGGCTGCTGGATGTCAGAGGAGCCCCAGGGAAGTGCAGCAGCGGGAGCAGAAGTGTCTGGGAAGGAGGGGAGCAAGTCTGAATCCGCACAGCCTAAAGCAGAGGATGTGTAATTAATCAGGGAATCTGATCGTTATCCACCTCAAATCACCTGAACCGCACCAAGGGTTTGAGGGCAACCAGGGCGAGGTCCAAGGCTTTGTTGAGCTTTTCCTGGTCAACCTTCACAGGGCAGACAACGTTCTCAGTGGGACTTCCCGAGGGTTAAACTGGGCTGGTTAGACTGGGCTTTTCTAGTCTTACAGGTGTGACTTAACCATGTGCTGGAAACCCCATCTGTGTGTATGGTTTAGTCTTGCAGTGGCTTATTGTTGCTACTGATTCTATTATTAACTGCTGTTATTATTGATATTAATAATTATTAATTATTAACTTGGTAGACTTGCTCTGGATGCCCTGTTCTGTAGTAATTTAATACTTCCCTTTAAAAAAAGTGGGTTTTAATGTATAACCATCACAAAATGCCAATAATGAAGACACTGGCGTCCTTTTTGTTGCTGAACACAAGTCCTTTGTTACCCAAACATGATATTAATTCTTTATATTCTTATTTGCCCTTGAACCTTCTCGTTTATCTCGTGGCAGGTGTTTGCAGCCCCTGGCAGGTTGTTCCTTAGACACACATGGAAAGGGATAATTCCCTTCCTTAGAAAAGCTCCCCAGGTTTCCAACAGATTCCGTTTCTTCCCTGTGCATTTGTGTTCTTCCCAAATCCAACGAGGAGAGGAATTATTGGAAGCATTTGCATCAAAAGTGAGCACAGTTTTAAGGGGGAAAACGCTCCGATTCGTGGCATAATTGAATTGAATTCCTGAAAATTGAATTCTCGCCCCCCCACGTGCAGATTCCTCCATCAGTGACTCCTGGAATTATTCCCCAATTTCATTAGCACAGGCCTGAGTCAAGACTTGGGGAATTGGATCTAAACTTGTACTTTCAGAGATTTTGACAACCTGCTCACTCATTAACGTCCCCCTTGTCACATCCAAACGTCAGTTCCGTGGGGAATATGAATTATTTAGGAATTGAAAAGGCTGAGTTGGGAGGGAGTTTGCATTCCAGTCTCGTTTTGGGGTCGTACAAACTTAAAAAATTTGTATTTATAGAGTTAATTTTCCCTGTGTCAGAACACAAAAGTTGTACTTTTAACAAAGCAAGTGCTGGACCGGGTTCTTGCTGAGTTAAAAAATACCCATCAGGGTGCAGCAAAGAATTCAGCCACTGCTTTCCTTTAGGTTGGTGTGTCAGAAATCCTGGTTTGGTGGTTTTCACAAGCAGAAACTGCTTGAGCCAGATGAAAATAATTGAGTTAAGTGGAGTCATGTTTTGAGAATGCAAATGCTGAAGTTACAGAGATGATCTAATTAATTATCTTCTTGCTTGTATTGTTTGTAGTGGGGATGAGCTGGTACCCACTGCTGAAAACTGTTTAAATTTCCAGTTCTGTTTGGCCCTTGCCCAAATCCATCCCTGACTCAGCAGGTTGCTAAAGGATGTTCTTAAATTAAAAAAACCCCAACAATTAAAGTAACCCATTTTAGGACAAATAAATAAAGCTTTAGCGAGGAGTCGTGGATTCCTAGGGCACAAATAAAGCTTTTCCTCTGGAATAGGAATGAATTTGGCCTGAAATTTTGTGCCCAGAAATTGGAGGCTGTGGAAACACTTTGGTGTTGGGGGCACCTGTAGGAGCTGTACCACGTGTGCCAGCGTTTTAGTGCTTCCCAGGTGTCCCAGGGGTGTAAAATCCGTGTAAAAAGTGAGCACAGAGCGTGAGCCTTGCCCACCACTGCCCCCCTTGCACAAGGTCATTCCCCTCGGTTTTGTCTCCACGGTTTTCTCTGGTGGTTGGAAATGCTAACAGAGAAATGTGGGAGCCGGGGGGTGGGCAGAGCCTGCCGCCCCTCCCTGGTTTTCTGGGATGAGAGGCCGGGCCGCCGGGGCTGTGGCGGGGCAGTAAAGGCGATGGTTGATGACTGCAGGTCTGGGTAATGTGGTTTGGTGTTCATACCTTCACTCAGGTGGAGCCAGAGAAGCTGAAGACACTAACAGAGGGGCTGGAGGCCTACAGCCGAGCCAGGAAGAGGAACAGGAAGTGAGTAAATCCTCCTTCTTTACCAGGGAAATACCGTCATTCCATTCTTTGGTGAATTCTCTGATTCCTCGTGTTGGTTCTGAGAATCACAGAATCACCCAAGGCCTTGGATATCTGAATTTTTAGTGCCTCTCCTGATAGTTCCTGTGAAATGTCGTCCTGCTTGTGTGAGCTTTGTGGGGGGAATTCTTAATTTTCTAATTTTTACCCAAAAAAAAGTCATTACATCAAAGCTGTTGTGCCCAAATAACGCTTTTTAACCAGCTCTGCCTTGCTCTCCTCCCTCTCCCTCTGGCAGAGGGGTGTCCAGAGAAATTCCCTTTTTACTCAGCTGTTTTATACAGGTTTATTCCAAGAAATTCCCGTTATTGCCTGTTGCTGGGAAGTGTTGTAGGATTTGTGGGGCCTGGCTGTGTTTAACCAAAGCAGTGCCGAGCTCTGGGTCAGACCTGGGGGAGCCGGTGGCGTTTATTCTCCTTCTTAGCTTTTAGTGGAAACACAAGGATAGAAACACTGTGAGAGAGAAAAATACTGGGAGATGAAGCATCAGGATAGACAAAACCAGGAAAATTATTGAGTTTGGGGGTGTATAAAAACCCCGCTGGATGTTCCCAAAAGGATGACAAAGCAGAAATCGGAATTGGGTTTGTTCTGTGAGGCTGCTGCTTATTTGCTCTGGCAGGGAAAATGTGTCCCTTAAATCTGTGTGAGAATTCTGAGTCGGTTCTCAATAGGCTGAAAGGGATTAAATCCTTCTCCCTCTTCCCCTCCTTTTAAGGTGTGAGCTTTGCTTTTATTTATGTGTCACTTATATACTGAAGAGAAGTAATTTTTTATGCCCAGTAGAGGGGTTTGGTGGCTGTTTCCTCCAAGGTCATCCCTATTTCAGTTTACCACTCTTCAAAGTTAGAAGGATATTTAACTTTTCTTCAGCAATTCCAACACAAGCTTCGCTTCCCATAATATTATCCATAGGTCTGATCTTCTCCCCTGTGCTCCCACAGCCTGGGAGGCTCCACGGTTACAACATTCCCAAGGAATTCCCGGGTTTATTTTGAGGGGTTTGTTTCTGTTATTCAGAATTACTGATACCTTGTTGTTTTTTTTTCCTCCTAGAAATGGAAAGCTAAATAACCATTTAGAAGCTGCTATACACGAGGCCATGAGTGAACTAGACAAAATGTCTGGGAATGTAAGTCCCTTTTCCTCGGCAATCCTCTCCTTTTCCTCCGTCCCTGCGCGTGTCCGTGAGGGAGGGCTGGCTTGGGGTGCTTCCTCACAGGTTTTGGTTCTATTTCCTTAAATAATGTGGAATTTTTAACGCTTCTCCTGCACTAAAAGGCAGTTTGCAAATGTCTGATAGTTCTGAAAAATGGGAGAAGTCGTAGAATTTTAGTTGCATTGCCAGTTTTATTACTTTTGATTTCCATGTGGAGCCTGCTAATATTGGGATCAGTTCCAGTCCCATCCATATTCCGGGGGGCTGGAATAAAAATCAGGGTCATTTGTTTCTCAGTTTGAGTAGAAACCACCTTTGAAAGGATCATTCCTTGCATGTAAAACTCTTGGAATAAAGTTTTCCTCACGGGAAATCAAAGATATTGCCCTGAAAGGTAAGTTCTGAAAAAGGGTGTTTCTAATATCACATCCAACAGTGGGTTTTCTGCAATAATTCACTGGTATTCTCTCAGTCCAGAAGCTTTCTGATGCATAATTTAGTTTATATGATGTCCTCATCTTCGTGTTTAATTGCGGTTTCATTGGAGCCCACTTAAAAATTTAAAAATAAAAAAAAAAAATCTACCACAGCACGTGCAACCTCCCAGATCTTATAATTAGTAATTAATTATTCAAATAATTAATTATAGCATGTTTGAACACGGGGGATGAAAGGTCTTTTTGCTGATACTCAGTGCTCAGGACTGAAGATGTGTGTACACTGTGTGCTTGGAAGTGAGGGTGGGAGCTTCTGGAGTATAAAAAAGGAAATTTTATATATATTTATATATATATATGCATAGATAAGAATATTCTTTTTTCTTTATATGTATATAACATGTGTTATATATATTATATGTATTAAATCTGTGCATATATAAGAATAGAGATTTTTTTCTTTGTTTATATTTATATATAATGTGTATTATATATCTAATCTTTATAGATACAATAATAACTGCAGAACAGAGCTGAGTTCAGAGCCACCAAGGAATAATAAATAAGTTTTTCGGTAGCTTTTAGTGGCTGCTGGAAGTAAGAACAAAATCAAATGTTTTGCTCAAAGTTCTGAATTTTAGAAACTGGGATTGAGGTTTGATTTAGAACAAGGGGTGTTTGCCTCCTGTCTTTGGAAGGACCAGGAAAGCAGGGTCTGACTGGGGGTCTGTTTCAGTGAAATCAGGGATATGGGGTCGGGCTGGACCATCCTGCTGACACCTTTTCCATGTGTAAATCCAGGCTCACGGGAAGCTGCTGTGCATTGTCACTGCTGCAGGTGGATTTGCTGAGCTGGGGGCTCTGTCACACCGAACTGGTGCACCTGAGTGTCAGTGCGGCATCTTGATTTATGTTTGAATTATCTGGGCACGGAACTCGTGCTCAGGCCTCATTTTCATGAAGATTATCATTCCTAGAAACACTCCCAGGAATCAGCACTTCTCTTTTTAGTGACTTGCATTTTTTTTTCCAGCTCCTGCAGCTCAGGCGTCAGTCAGTTTGAGCAGGGAAGCGTGTGGGCTCGTCAGCTGCGGGAGGGATTCCTGCTGGCAGAGCCCGTGCAGAGGCAGGGAATGGCAGGGGGCTGCAGGAGCTGGGAAGGGCCCGGGAAGTGCTGAAGGATCGGATCCTGCTCTTGGGAAGCTGCAGCTGCCGCCGACAGATGGTGGTGGAATTCCACACCAGGCCCCAGCCTCCCTCCTCCTCCTCCTCTCCCACTTGTTTTCTCCCGGTGGAAAACTGTTTTGCTCTCAGATCAATCCAGCACTTGGCTCAGAGTTGAGTGTTTCCTTTTAAACATGGGACGAGGAGTTTGCTGGTGATTCCTTAATGACACAACAGCCCTGGCTTGGGCTGCCCTGGTGTTCCCTGGCAGCAGCATTTCCTCACCGCCTGCTCTCCCCTTTATGGCTCTTGTCTCGACAGGGTCTCCAGGTTTGTCTCTGGGCATCTGGCAGAATTGCAGTCTGAGCCTCAGGTCCCGGTTATGTGGTTTCCCAACCACTGCAGCTGGTTTGGGATGCGGCATCAACCTTTTCCTCCCGGTTCCTCCAAGTTCCTGAAGCTGCTTTAGTCGAGGCTCCTGTGCAGCTGGGACATGGGAAGCCCTGTTCCCTCACAGCCCCTCAGTCACCCCGTAGCTCACTGACCCCTCTGCCCGCTGTCCTTGGCTAACTTGTGAATATACTTATTTTTAGGTCCACCAAATCCCGCAGGGAGACAGACAAGTGAAGCCTCCAAAACTCAAGAGGAGGAAGATCTCTAGATAACATTGAATGTCTTTGTTACTGGTCCAGTGCTTGTGGAAGTGAACACTGAGTCCATCTGTAGGTATTGCTCTAGGCTGGTACATCGCTATTTATGTGGGGACAGCTCGATGCCAGCGGGGCACACGCCGGGCAGTGGGACAAGATTCGGGATGATCAGGAGGGATAAAAGTTGCTGGAGAAGCCAATCAGAAATCTGGAATGGTTGCAGTAACAATGTCAGATGATTACTGAAAAAATTTTTTTTTTTTTTCTATGATACTAAAAATTGTGATTATAAGAAATAGTCCAAATGTTTCTGAGAAATTTTCCTTGTGTATATAGATAATACAGAATTTCCTGGTGATATCTGAACTGTAAATATTGTACAATATTGTCATGTACAAGCGTACCTAATGCACACTTTATCTTTTATTGTACAAAAAATAGTGTACAAAATTCTTTGGTTTCTATTGAGTACACATACAAGAGACTACCAGTGTAAAGTGATAAATAAAAATACAGCCTAAATGCTTTTATATGATAATGTAAAAGATGCTGTTTTTGTATTTAACAGCAGAGAGAAGGCATGATTATGTAATACCTTAATTCTGACATCCCCTTCACGCCACTGAGTGTTCATGGATCCCGTGTGTTGGGAATGAACCTTGCCCGGAGGTCCTGTGCTCCACTCAGGTCCCCGCAGGAGAGTGCAGATTCCTCATGGGATGTGGGATCACAGCTCGGATGGAGAATTCAAAGGCTGCAGCCATCGGTTGCTTTTGCTTTCCGTAGCTTTTCCAGTAGGATGCTGTAGGTTTGGTTGCAAAGGAATAGTGGGAGGCCTGTTTTAGTCAAACATTTCTGTAGGTGAGGTCTCAGAGCCACCTGAGGAAGTAACCAGTCAATACCCCCCAGTAGCATTGACACCCCCTCCCCCCGAGATCATTAATTAGCTGAAATTCTCTGACTTCGTTAACCTGGCGGGGGGCAGAGGCCCTGCTCTGAGAAGGGATCAGTGTCGAGGGCAGTTGGTTTGGCAGTAGAAGGGAAGGGCAGTGCTCTGGAAAAGGTAATCCCAGTATCCATCCCTCAGTATTAAAACACAAAAAAGAAGTTAAGGGGGGCTTACAAAAACTTATTAGCAGCAGTGATTTTTATCAGTATTATGTAACATATCAGATTTATTTTATTTAAGAAGAATTATTTATACCATTAACAGATTCTTATATATATTAATGTGGCTGAAATGCGCAGGTTAAATCTATTAACCAAATTATTTATGTTATATTAAGTGAGAAATGTGAAACATATGTAGAAAAAAGAAGAAATTAATACACTACAGATTTAAAAGTCTAAAGCTATGAGCCATTGTAAACTTAACCAACGGGAGTGTAGCACAACATTCTTTCCATTGGCTTTCATTTTTCTTTCTCCCCACGGATGGTGGGGATGGTGAGGGGAGCCGTGGCCTCCTCAAGGCTTCCTGGGATAGTTCTGCTCACCATTCCTGTCCCGGGGTGGAGTCCTTCATCCGGGATCACCACTTACCTCAGATTCCCGTCCCCCCGGACTCCCAGTGTCGCTCCCTAGTGAGGACTGGCAGCGATCAGCTCCCTGGGGGCTCCAGGGCGCCAGGATCCCACCTCCTTGCTCCTGTCCCAGGTCCCACGGTGTGTGCTGAAGGAATGACCCCGAGGATGATGATTCCCTGGGCTGGGCTCCCACGTTCCCGGGCACGCAGCACCTACCTCTGGGCTCCTCCGGGCTCGTCCCCTCCGGCCCGGGCGGGACCCCGCGGCTCCCCGGGGCAGCTCCACGGCCCCGCTCCGTTGGGGTCCCATTCCCGCTGTTTTGGGGTGCAGTGGCTCCCGTTTTTCCGTCCCGCGTCGCTCCGGTCGCCAGTGTCACTTGGGCGTGTCCTGAGCCCCTGCTGCCTTCCATCCCGTCCCATCCCATCCCATCCCATCCCATCCCATCCCATCCCATCCCATCCCATCCCATCCCATCCCATCCCATCCCATCCCATCCCAGAGCTGTGTCCGGTGCTCCTCGAAGTGTTTAGGTCTGTGCTTCCCGGTGTTTCCCTCCCCATCCGTAGCTCCTGGGAGGGTTTTCCGTGGCCCCATTCCCTCGGTGGCTGACGGCGGTGCTGGGGGGGCAGGAGTAGTTTGCTTTCAGTCCAGGCCGATTTTTTCCCTCCTCTCTTGCCGAGTTTTCCTGGTTCCGTGTAAGCAGTTCCTGTAAATATCGTGAGCGTTACAGGTCGTGCAGTGTTGTGACATTTTCAAAAAATGTTGCACCGACTTTACAATTAAAAATACTGGTCACTCATACTTGAATTTTGCCCATAGAGCCATTTCTTTCTCTTTGCATTAAAGCATAATCTACTTTTTTGACAGAGGCCCAACCCTTCTCTTTCTATCTTATTATTTTTTTGTTTAAGAAATCTCTATTTTTTCTAATAGAAGACTTAAAAAAAGGAAAATTTAAAAAAAAAAAAAAAAAAGAAAAATACTTTTTGCCTACTTTCTAATTTAAGAGAGAATTCTTTTATTTAAAAGGGGGGGGGGGGGGGAAAAAAAGGAAAAAAAAAAAAAAAAGAAAAAATGCTCCATTGTGGCAAGTGAAACACCACTTTGTTTGTCATTAATATGGCACAATCACCCCAAAGTGAAGTGGCTGAGAACAGCGAGCCCGCGGCGTCGATCAGGACCTCGGTAGATTTTAGGGAACGACGTGATTCCTTGAGGATGTAAAAGTGTTACGTATTCTTGTCTATTTATTTATTTATTTATGATGCTTTCTTTTTGCTGAGTGGGTGACAATGTGGTTGAGTCATTCGGGTGACGTTCAAATTAAAGGAGATAATTCCTCTTTCTGTTATGGTGCGTTTTGTGAACACCATAAACGGAACAACTTTTCCTTTATCCCAATGGATTTTCTTCGTGTTCTGACAGAAAACCTTTGGCTGGTGTCAGCTGCAAAAATAAAATCCACAGAGTTGGAAAATTAAAAAAAAAAAACCAAACAAAAAACAAGCAAAGAGCAAAAAAAAAAACCCAAACAAAGAAACCCACCCCACCTCTGATGTCCCGAGTCTGTTTTCCTCACAGTCTAAGGTTTTAGGGGTTAAAAGGAACTTAAAATTTAAAGGTCTTTCCTCAATCAGCTTTGCAGAAGGTTTCTAAGTGATGTGATATCCTTTTGGAGTCCCTGAGTTTGATGGTCTAGAGATATTAGAGGGCTCGTGGTGGACTGAATTACCTTAGGACTGGTACCTTTCTTAGCTACAGTTTGTATTTTGCTATGTAGGGTTGTAATGTGAGAATTCCAGAAGAGCCGTAGCATAAAAGTGCTTTTCTATTTTTTAAAGAAAAAAAAGGAAAAGAAAAAAAAAAAAAAAAGAACCCATTCTAGTCTTACTAAGAATTAGAGGATTTTTTTAATATCAGTTTTGTAATTTTTTGATAAAGTTGTCAATATTATGATTAAATCACCAGAAAAAACAGTTCCTGTGCTGTTCTCTTCGGGGCAGGGGCTCCGTGTTCCGATGGCTTCGCACGGGGCCACCGTGGGACGCCCGGCCTTAAACAGGGCAGCTGTGGCAGGTTGAGCAGCAGCCCAGGAGTGCTGAGGGCCGTGTAGGGGCCAGAAGGCCGAGTGTGCCCACGGCTGACCCTGAAAAGCCCCTGGCTGGGCCTGGCCGCGGAGGTGCTGCCAGCGGCTGCGGCGTCCGACGGGTAAGTGGAGGGAGCCGGTGGCTGCGGGAGCTCCTGCTCACATGACACATCCCAGGGACGGATCCACCCAAAGCACCCCCATCCCACCCCTCGCTCTGCTGTTCCCACCACGCTGAACTCAACATCCGTGTTGCGGGAGCCCCCCAAGATCCCGAAGGCACCAACGGGTCGTTTGGTTCGATATTCCCTGCGAGGAATTCCCCCTCGGTTCACTCCGGGGGCGAATCGGTGCTGCAAAAACACTTCGAGGCTTTAATAAAGTCCTGCCAAAAATAAATTTCTCAGCTGTAGCTGAGGGGTTTCCAGGGATCTGCCAGACCAGCCCACCAAGTGTTTCTGCCCCGCTCCTGGTGTCTCTGGTTATCCTTGTGCTCCCAAAATATTCCCACCAGCCACCTCTGGTTTAACCTGGACTGGTGATCCCTTCTATTAGCTTTGCATTTGAAAGTCCAGCAGTGGGAAGTCAGAACCACCCCCCCCGGGCTCATTTCTCTGTGCCAGGTTTTACAGTTGATCCCTTAAAAGCCATTTTTGTTGTTGCTTGAAAAAAAAAAAACAAACCCAGAGTTTAAAATGGAAGATTTGATTTGAAATGTCCCCTGCGAAAGATTCCATCTGTCAGGAGAAGTGTTGTAATTGTCATCCCAACAGAAGTTGAGGGGTTAGGATTTAGAACAGGAAACAAATCTATCTATCTATCTATCTATCTCTATATATATATATTTAGAATCTTTCTTTACCTATTTTGGAAAAGGTCTGGGAAACGGGAAGGGGGTTGATGTACTTAAACGGGATGAAGTGGGGCGGAGAAGGAAGAGCAGGAGCATCCTCACATATTCCTGTGTCCAGGTCCCAGGAAAGCAGTGGCACAGGCTGACGCAAGTCCAGGAGAAGCACTGTCACTGGTGTTTCAGAATTCCAGGCAGGAATGGATCCCAGTGAGGGAATGATCTTGGGCTCGGCTGGGAACGGAGCTAAGCCAGGTACAGAGTGGGATGGGGAGCAAAGGCTTTTCCAGCCACATCCACATCCAGGTCCGTGCTGCAGGTAAGTCCTTTGGACACCAGTAATTCCCTAAAAGGAAGAAGAAATGGAATAAATATGGAAGAATAAATACTTTGGGTTCAAAAATACACACAGTTCATACCGGGCTGGTTTCAGCACATGGACATGGGGGGGTTTCAGAGTCTGTGCTGTGAAGACCCAACTTTTCAGACAGAAAACAAGTTTATGGGGTGGACACGTTCTTAATCCTGCTTCACAAGTTCCCATCTCATCAAATCACAATCATTTCAGGCATCTTTCAAAGAGAAGCAATTCCCAACTCCTGATAGAAACACCGCTCATTTGCAGTTCCAGGAAAATCATTTCTTGCTCCTCTCACTGATTTTTCTCCAGGGACAGAAAAAGTCATAAAAAGAACACAAAAATTATTGGGGTTTAGCATTATCTTTCTCAATTGTGGGATAGAACTCTCTGCTTCTGAGGAAAAAGGGAAGATTCACCCCTGAAAAATGAGGGGAGACTTTTTTCTTATCCTATCCTATCCTATCCTATCCTATCCTATCCTATCCTATCCTATCCTATCCTATCCTATCCTATCCTATCCTATCCTATCCTATCCTATCCTATATCCTATCCCTATCCTATCCTATCCTATCCTATCCTATCCTATCCTATCCTATCCTATCCTATCCTATATCCTGTCCTATCCCATCCTATATCCTGTCCTATCCCACCCTATCCTATATCCTGTGCTATCCTATCCTGTCCTGTCCTATCTTATCTTTTATCCTATCCTATCCTATATCCTACCCTATCCTTTCCTGTCCTATCCTATCCTATCCTATCCTATCCTATATCCTATCCTATCCTATATCCTATCCTATCCTATCTCCTATCCTGTCCTGTCCTATCCTGTGCTGTCTTTCATTTGTTGATGTGACCAAAAGGAGAATCTGGAGTTCCCACACTTGGTCTCATCCGTCTGAACAGTTTCATCAACCAAAATAACAAATAGGAGATCACAGGTGGGATATTGGGAAGGGATTCCTGGCTGGGAGGGTGGGGAGGCCCTGGCCCAGGTTGCCCAGAGAAGCTGTGGCTGCCCCTGGATCCCTGGGAGTGTCCAAGGCCAGCTTGGACGGGGTTTGGAGCAACCTGGGCTGGTGGAAGGTGTCCCTGCCCATGGCAGGGGGTGGGATGGGCTGGGCTTTAAGGTCCCTTCCCACCCAAACCAGTCTGGGATTCAACAAAGAAACCTCCCTAAGGAAAAGGCAGGGAAGTGGGAGAGGGAGCAGAGCCCACAGGCCCACACAGGCACCTCCTGCTTCCCAAGGTGTCACAGTAAGTGCTGGGAAAAACCTGGTGCTGCCCAAACCTTTGCCATGAACGACTTGGTTATGGCAGAATGAGAAAAAAACAGACTAAAGTGTTAGAAATCAAATAAATAAACACAGTAATTTTTTAAAAAATACATTTTAAAAATGAGGACAAACTTAGGAGATTTATGGAAGTACAAGTTTGGTATTTGCAACCCTAAAAATTAAATAAAATAGGACAATAACTTTTATAAAACTGCTTATGAAGTCCTTCCTTAGCACCCACTGGGACCAGTTTCTGTACAGGTGCTGGATCCAGATGTGGCTTCCAACACCTTTTATCTGCAGGACAGGAGCAGTGGGAGTGGGAGTGTCCTGCCAGCACCTCATTTGCATCCGTACGGAAAGTAAGGTGGAACGAGCGTGTCCTGAAGTGAGACACACGTAGGCATGGAAACACATGTCCAACATGTGATCCTTGTTAAAATACTTGGAATAGTTGTGGGGGAATTAGGCTGAAGCCCAGTAATGGTGCAAATTAAATCTGTGACAGGCGAAGAGTCCTGGCGGGGGCAGTTTTAAGCTGGGGTTAGCTGAACACAGAACCGAGTTTTGCGGAGTAACAACAGGATATCTGCATCTGTTAGAAGTGCTGGGCTTTGCTAAGAGCAGAACTAACACCACTGAGGGATGTAAGACAGGCAGCAAAGCCCAGCAGGCAGCAAATTCTGAATTATTCAACGCAAATGTCAAGTTTTAGGAGCGACTGTGGATGTAAATCTCCTTTTGAAAGGCTGAGCGTTGCCATTAAGCAACTCCATATGACGCTGCATCTGCCGGATTTCTTTTATATCATTTTATTTTTATGTGTACTGGGGAAAAGGATTGGGAATTTCCACGTTCAGATCTTAATAGCATCATTTCCCCAACTTCTGTTGTCTGTTGATTGAGTGTTTGGCGAAGGGATGATTATTTCTGGCAGAGGTTAAATCCGTACCCGGCTTCCCAAGCCGCGAGTCTTCAAATGAAAATGGGATTTTGAGGAGAACTTTTATTTTACCATGTGTTGACCCCAAGTTGAATTCCTTGGGAAGATGGGAAGAGGGAGGAGGTGCCCATTATGGGAGCCTGTGCCGGAGGACTCCCATCCCCTCCACACAATCAATCTCTCCAAGTATTTCCACAGCTCTCATTATCCCCGGTGCCTCCAGGATAAGAAGCCGAGAACAATCACCCATTGTCACTTTATGAAGGAACTTTTTCATCTTCCTTCCCCAAAGACTGAATTGTTAATTAAGTAAATTAAAATTAATTACGGAGCGTGTACGACAAGATGTTATCGCGTCTGTGCCCCGAACTGAGCTCCCTCTGCCGCGCCGGCACGCTCGGCCTCCATGGAATCGTGGAACGGTGGGACGGCAGGGAATGGCTTTAAACTGAAAGATGGTAGGATTAGATGGGATATTGGGAAGGAATTCCTGGCTGGGAGGGTTGGGGACGCCCCGGCACAGGTTGCCCAGAGAAGCTGTGGCTGCTCCTGGATCCCTGGAAGTGTCCAAGGCTTCATTAGCAAGATATTTCAACAGAACCACATTCCAAAGGCCATGGATGCTGCATTTCTATTAATTAGTTTCCAGAGGAAGATGTTGCCATTAATTATCGACAACGATCCTCTTATTAACTGCCTGATAAGGGTGACTTAAGTATCCAATAAAGTAATGGATCAAGAGGGAATGAAGCGCATCACGAGGATGGTTGGACCTGCAGCAAAGTGAGCGCAGTTATTTGCTAACTGAAAGCAGAGGGTAATGGCTTCCTGATTTTGATCCGAAAACTTTTAGGAGATGAACATCTCGGAGGTGTCAAGGGTTCTCAGAAGAGCAAATGTTCCACAGGCTGGTCAGAGCCAGGACACTTCTCAGCACGAGCTGGGCAGGCCAAGGAGGGACCATTCCCTCCCTGGGAAAGGGGCAGAATGAAAGGTGGGGTTTGTGCTTCCATCCTTCAGCCCCCCCATTCCCATTTACAGGGAAGGCAGTTTATCCCTGTGTCTCATCCCTGAATCCAGCTGTTGGGGCACCCTCCAGCTACTCTGGATGGATGATACTCAGCGTGTTCCCCAAAGAGGATTAATAACGTGTGTTCCAGAGCTATCAGGTCCATGGTCCATGGTGTTGTTTGTGGGCTTTTTTAATGATCCTTAAAAGAAGGAATGAGATTTCTCCTTGAAAATATCCATGAGTTAGGGGCCTCCTAACTTCTAAATCTTAACGCTCCAAGAAATTTATTTCAACTTCATTCTCCAATAAAACTCAGCCCAGGTAAGGCAGAACTCCTGGTCAGAAGCTCATGTTCTCTCCTGCTCGTTTCTGGGACCAAAGAATAAGTAAAAGAGCTCAAAGTTTACATTTCTCAGGAAAATAAAAGTTATAAAGCGAGGTTTCATTTAAACCCTCTGCTGCAGAAAGTCATCAGGACCCGCTGTATCAGGTAAATAACCATGAAACTGAAGTTTGTCTTGTCTCAAAATAACTGTTTTTAACTCAAGTTGCACATTATCTTTTTTTGTTTGAAATCGGAGAGAACTCTTCCTTCAGACAATTGCTTCTATTCAGTGTTTCAGGGAATTCAGAAACACGGGGGTGGGTTTGAATCTTTTCTAGAGCATCCTCTAAAGCAGAGTGTTATGAGCACAGTCTGATCTCCAAAGCAAACCCAGCTAAATTTATTCCTGCTCCCACCCACCCTGCTGAGGGCCCTTGCCAGAGTTACCTGCTCACACGTCTGGGTCAGGGCTTGAATGTTCCGTGGAAACTGGATTGCTATTCCACAAAGGCTTCCAAAGGCGTTTGGAAATTTATTTCTCCCTTTGCTCCCGCTGGTTTTCTTTTCCCAACTGCTCCACAGCTCCGGTTCCCCGTGCCAGGAGGTGACCTTGCACATTTTGTGCATCACCAAGGCTAAAAGGTTGTGCTTAAAAACAAGACTTCTAGTCCCAAAGTAGTGGTGGATGGGCTGTGCCTGTGGGGAAGCCTCGGCCAGTGCCACCAAGCCGAGCTTTGCGTAACCCTTGGCAGTTTTTAAGCTCCATCAGACCATATTTGCCTTTTTCCCCTTTGCTCCAATTGGGACATCATCCCATGGTAGCAATCACCTCCCGATTTCCAGCCTCAGGGCTGTTTTCCACCCGTGTGTCCTTGCTCTGACGGTTGTTCTGCCTCTCTCCCCGGACCCATCATCACTATACATCCACAGCCAGCAATCACATCCCTCTCCAGCTTTCCCTCCATCGCAGCAAATAAGGCAGACGCCTCTCACACCTTCTCACTTGATCGTTTCTCAATCACTTGATTGTTTTGGCAGCTGTCTGTGGCCAAAATAGGGGATTTGTTGTGCCTGGGATTTGGTACCTCTCGGTAATCTCAGCAGTACATGGCTGTTTCTCTCCTAAACACCCTTAGATCATCTGAGCCACACTTGGAGCTTGTGCTCACACTGGAATCAACTGGTGTCTGTCACTGGTTGTTGGTAGTTTCCAGTTCATCAGATTTGATTTTATTAGCCCAGCTTTTCTTGTTTAGGAATGGAGTTAGTATGAGGCACCCAGATTTCAGAATGTAAACCCTTAATATAAAAAAAATTAGGATGAAATTTAACCTTGCTATGCAAGAAGGCACTTAGCGTAGAGCTTTTGCCACACAGTTTGTGCACTAATACCCACAATCAAGGCAATGGCCTTAATTAAATTAAATTAAAGGTGGTTGACTTGCTTGTGCCATTCTTATTGCCAGTCCTGGTGCAGTGGCACACACCTGCCAGCTCCATGCAGGAACATGCACCTCACTGAGATGTGGATTTGCCCATGGTAGAGAGAGGAATATATTTACAAACAGCTGCTTCCTAAACCACCTGCATGGAACAGTATGGTTTGCCCTGGAATAACACAGCACAGGTGCTTCCTCACCCACATTTCCCATCACTGGAAGCTTTGACTGCATTTTTGTTCGGAAAAGCATCTTTTATACACTACAGAGCCCTGATCCTTAGCTTAGAGAAGCTGTGGCTGCCCCTGGATCCCTGGAAGTGTCCAAGGCCAGGTTGGAAGGGGCCTGGAGCAACCTGGGCTAGTGGAAGGTGTCCCTGCCCATGGCAGGGGGTGGAACTGGATGATATTTAAGATCCCTCCCAGCCCGAACCATTCCATGATTCCATGATCACTAGATCTGCCCCACACCAACATTTACTGGCAATGGTATTTCCCAGCCAAAGCCCAGGAGACTTGAATTGTTTTCTCAGCCCTTTGTGGAGCTGTTGTTGTGTGATCTTGTGCAAATAAATGCAGAATCATAAAAGAAGGAGATGCTAATGGGCTGAATTTTGGTGGTGTTTATGTTGCTGGATGTACTGACTCTACCACATCCCTGCCCTTCTCTCATCCAGCACTTTCCCAGTCGGAGTTTTCCTGCATTGCTTTCCCTGAAGCACCAATTTTTCCTGGTGTTTGATTGTTTCCTGATTGCCAGCTCTGGTTAGTCTGGCTCCCAGCAAAAGCTTAAGGGAGAATCAGAGAGTCCCAGAATCATTAGGGTTGGAAAAGACCTCCAAGATCATCGAGGTCAACCACTGACCGATCACCACATTGTCAACTCAGGAGACAACCCGGTGTCCTTTTCAATTTCTCCTCTTCCTTTGCTTGTTAATCCACAGCTCAATCCTCTTTCTAGTGGGGAGATCCTAATAACCTTGAGTTATAGGGTTTTATAACCTATAGGAGAAGAGCAGGATGTCCTAAGATGGTAGGACTTTTAAATCCATTGGTCAATAAAAGAATGAAAAGTACAAAACATGTTTTTTTCATCTTCCAGCCATTCTGAATATCACATTAAAATATTGCCTAAATCCTTCTTTTAATTTCCTTTTACATCTGGCAGCAACTTGCAAAACATTTTGGAATATTCTGGACAAAAAAAAAAAAAAAAAAAGAAAGTCTGTCCAAGCTTCATCTTCTCCCAGGATGGGATTTAGTAGAAATATTCTGTAACAGATTGAGTTATGTTTTCTTCTCCAGCTCCATAACTGGCTTCATGTTTCATGACATGAACCACTCCAAATGATGTTCCTCCCGTGGATCCAGAGGTATCTCACATTTATATCCCAGTAAGCCTCTAATATGGGAGAAATACGTTGGGTTTCAGGCCCTGCATGACAGCTGTAGCTCTTTCAATCATTGTTATTAAGGAATATTTGCACAAGGTGCCATCTCTGTCCATTTAGACAATTTTTTGGCAGTTTTGCCACACAATTTGCCTCCCTGGGTCTCTGCAGAGAGTGAAGAGAGCTCAGCAAGTGGCACTTTTGGACTGCCTGTTCCTTCTTGGTTCGGCTGCAGATCAGCAGAGGCAGGAGTTGCACAGAAAATGAGAGGCTTTGTTTTAAGGAAGTTCATTGTTGCTGTAGCTCCGATCCCTCTGGCTTTTATTTCAGCCCCATAGACGTTCCCTGGCTTTTGGGATCGATGAGTGAGGGTATATATTGGGAAGTGGTGTGGGTTTGAAGTGGGATTTGCTTTGATATTTCTGTGCAAATCCATGTGATGGCTCCCTGACTCATACAGCTGAAAATAGGTAGTGATATCAACCACAGAATTCTTCACAGATTTTTTTTCTCCCCCCCTTCCTTTTCTTGCTTAGTTGGCTGCTCTTCCAAAAAATCCAGGTCATTATTCAAATCTGTGCTTAGATCAAAACTCCAGATAGCATCACTCTTACTCATTGATGATTCACTCTGGAGCAAATTTTGGTTCTACTGAACAAACTCGGCATTGCCTTAGTCATAAGTTTGTTTAGCAAATCACATGTCAGGCTTAAATTAAGCCCTTGCTTAAAGCAGATACTTTTTTGAATATATTCTGGAAAGGTTGCACGTAAGATTTATATAGATAAGATTTATACTGAAAACTTGTCAAAGCAAAACCAGAGAATGAAAAATTCCGTTAATTCTGGGGGAAAATACGAACTTATGTTGTCAGCCACAGACCCAAAGAACTACCTGACATTAAACTTGTTTTGTCGAGTCTATTTATAAATTAATTTTAAATCTTGACTTTTGGGAGTCTTTGGAGTAACAAACCCCCTGCCCACCACCACCCACAGGGCTCAGCATCACCACAGCCTCTGCTCTGCCACTGCTGACACCAAATCCACCTTTCCCAAAGATTTTTTGATATTTTTGATCCCTGTGCCAATATCAAATTTGCACTGAATCTTTTAAACTGTCACCATATGGCTCTTTACGTTAACGGGGCCGCTCTGCCCTGAACGAGGAGAACAGGAATGTAGCTGAAATTAGAATTTTAAAGCTAAACACAAAATAGGTGATGCAAATAAAACCCTTTCCAAAAATAGTTAGAGCAAAACACCTGTGGAACTATACTGAAAGGAAGGGCAGGAGCGGAGGAGGAGGATCAGGTTAGAAATCACATGGCAGATGGAAACGGGGTTTGGTTGGATCCATCCATAGCTCCAGCTCCTACATCAATACAGTGAAATGGCTCTGGAAGAACATTTGCTGACAGACTGCAGGTATGGTTAAAGAAAGGGGAAAATCCATGGAATTTAATCTATCCAAAGCATGTCCTGGACAATGAGGTGCCCGTGGGAATATTCTAAATGCAGGAGTGAGACTGGCAAATCACAGCCAGACCACAGCAGGATCCACTGGGAAAATTATCATCCCATCTCCTGATACTGTAGAGGCAACGGCTCCACTCTCATTCCCAGCTGGAGAAAAGGAAAAGCTTTAGAGGTGCTGGTTAAGCATGACCAAGGCTCTGCCCACAGTGGGATGGAGGAGCTGTTCCTCGGGAAATTAATAACCCCAACCATGTGCCAAGACCTACAGCTCCTTGTTGTGGTTGCCCTGTCAGAGGGAGAACCTGTTCCCTTTCCAACTGGCAATGGAGCAGAACAAAACCTGTTATTAAAGAGGTGCCAGCAGGAAAGGGAAGCTGGGAATGGAACCATAACTACCCAAGCTGGAATATTTTGATATGTCCCAGGTGATGCGAGGGCAGTGTTTTCTTAAGCTTGGTAGTTTACAAATGTAGTTTGGATAATCCAGACAGGTTGGGATTACAACTCCTTGGAACTCCTAGGATTCATGGATCTTTTCCTCTGAAGGACTAACCTGTGACTTCAGGAAAAGCTCACAAAATATCCATGTGTTTAAAATCAAGAGAGAATCGTGCAAAGAAATTCCTTAACCAACCACTGAATTCCTGGGGAAAATGGGAACAGATTAATTTGGGCTCCTTAAAAACATAACCATTGTATTTTTTCAATTGAAGTTTTACACTGAAACTCTGATGTAATTTTCCCATTATATAACGGCATTATTTTCCACTCCTTTATTTCTCCTTTGTTTCCAAGAATGATTAATTGGTGACACTACTCGGGTACTTGCAGGAACATTCCCAAAGCCAGCCATTCTTTTGTCTCAGAACATTTTTGCCACACCTGGAGTAGCCAGGAGCACCAGTGTTCCGATTTTTAATCCCATGGGCATTATTTAGGATTTCAGGGTTAGAAACTCCTGTCATGCCTGCCAGGATTTGGTCTTGCATTGGCTCACCATGGGGTCACCTGGACAGAAAGGGAACTGGTCACAACTGGTTTTCTATAAGGTTTAACACCACTTGTGCAGGTGCTTCAGAAATGGTCCCCCATGATTTGGTCACCTCTTATGTCCTCTTAGGCTTCCAAGCTGTTTTCAGCTCATGCTGCTCCAGTAAATCCAGCCTCTTCCCCCATCACCTGGGCTTGCTGGGATTGGGTGTTTGTGTGCCCTGAGAGGGGCTTCTGCCCAGGAGGCACACATATTCCACAAATATTAGAGAGTTACAGAATCACAGAATCAATTTGGTTGGAAAAGCCCTCCCAGCCCATGGATCCCCCCTGTGCCCATCCCCACCTTGTCCCCCAGCCCAGAGCACTGAGTGCCACGGCCAGGCCTTCCTTGGGCCCCTCCAGGGCTGGGCACTCCAAACCTCCCTGGGCAGCCCCTGCCAGTGCCTGACCACCATTTCCAGGGAGAAATTCCTCCTGATGTCCAATCTGAGCCTCCCCTGGTGCAGCTTAAGGCTATGACCTCTCATCCTATTGCTACCCTGAGTTATCCATAATTTTAATTTTCAAGCTTCCAAGGCTCACATGTGAACACTCAGAGTTGAGGGCATCAGCTTTCCCTCACTTTCAGCAGTGTCCTCTTTCCCTGTCTGCTCTATCCCGTGCCCACAATTCAGTTCCCACTTTTCACCCTTTTCTTCCTTTTTTTCTTAGTGAACTTCAGAGAAATGTCGTGAGCAGGTCCTGCTCTGTCCATGCTCCAGACCTGAGTGTCGGACACACGGAGGAGGCTCCTACATATCCAGCTTCAAGTTCAGCCTCAGAGGAAGACACAGTTAGACTCAGCTGTGTGAAAGTATCCTCTGAAGACCAAGCTGAGGTGAGACACAAGCTCTCCCAGGCGTGCCTGGCTCCAGTCACACAGCGAGGGAGCCTGAGGGGCTGTGCAGGCTCCAAACTTCTCTTTTCTTGTTGTTTTCCCGTTGATGACTCAGCTCTCTCAGCACCGCGCTGGTGTGTGCTCCAAACCACTCTTTCCTCAGCTCTATGTCCCATCCAGCCTGGCCTTGGACACTTCCAGGGATCCAGGGGCAGCCACAGCTTCTCTGCCCAACCTGTGCCAGGGTCTCTCCACCCTCACAGCCAAGAATTCCTTCCCAGTATTCCATCTAACCCTGCCCTCTGGCAGTGGGAAGCCATTCCCCCTTGTCCTGTCACTCCATGCCTTTGCCAAAAGCCCCTCTCCAGCTTCCAAAATAAACTCAGTGCTCCTCCTTCTGCAGAGGTTGATTGTGAACCAAAAGCACAAGAGTGAAATAGCTGGATGTGATAACAGGCAAACCTCTCCCATCTTCTCAGGGAGCAATGTGGAATCGTCAGTCACTTATTTAAGAATCCAGAATCATTCAGGTTGGAAAATCCCTCCCAGCCCATGGATCCCCCCTGTGCCCATCCCCACTTTGTCCCCCAGCCCAGAGCACTGAGTGCCACGGCCAGGCCTTCCTTGGGCACCTCCAGGGCTGGGCACTCCAAACCTCCCTGGGCAGCCCCTGCCAGTGCCTGACCACCCTTTCCAGGGAGAAATTCCTCCTCATGTCCAACCTAAAAGAAACCAAGAAAGAAGCAAGAAGCAACCTCCGGCTCCCAATCACTTTCTTGAGGGCTGACTGTCCAGACCTTTAATGGTATGAAAGTGGCCACCAGGTCTGGGAATTATAAAAAAAGGCTTCCCATGCTCAAAAGCACAGCCCCAGGATGAGGTTCTCACTCACCACCACTCAGCAGTCCCCTGTAGGGCCCGATGTCCAGCTGCCACAATCCCAGGATGTGTGGTGCTGCTGCAGCAGAGGGAGTTCCTGAGCTGAGCACCCCTTGTTCCTGAGGAAGCAAGAGCTGGTGTAAAGGTGTGGCTTTGCAGGAGCAGCTCTTCTAAAGCATTTGTGTATTTATGGAGATCTGATTATATGTGGAGCAGGAGATTTCAATGAACAGCAATTTGGAAGTGGGAATACTGCATCAGCTTTGCTATGACTGATGTCTGCATAATGAAAGTGTCTTTTTTTGTACTATTTTCTTAAAAAAACCCTCCTTGATGAGGAAGTACAGGAATGTGAAGCTTGAATACATCTTTAAATCTGCATGTTGATTTCGTAACTTACAACCAGGACTAAAAACTTCCTTTTGTTATTACAAATGTGTGCCCCGAGCACTACAAACAGGATCACCACTGTTTGTTTCCAACGTGACACTTTCATTTTCCTTTTGACTCCTCTTGCAATCGAGATAACATTTCTGTTTCTTGGTGAACATGAACGTTGCTGAGAGACTCTTGTTTTTCTCTGGTGGCTTTCAGCCCCATTTGGCAGAAAAGTGGGGGAAGTGCAGAGCACAGGATGACACTGCTCCCATAGAGGTGACAATAAACTTCCCTCTGATTTGCATCAGAGTCAGATAAAAGTGAAAATCTTTCCTCCTGGGGAAACATCTCCTGACTGACAGCAGGGGAGCTGCTCTGAGGAGACCTGGGTCATTTCTGCAGCAGGAAATGGCTCTACCCTGGTTGGAGAGAAGCACTGGGGAGATATTTGGGTTTTAAAGGGTTATGGGAGGACTTTGGAGACTAAGAAGGAAAAAAAGACTAAGATGTGATGACAAAGGTCTGACATTTGCAGATAAAGGAACAAACCCTCCTAGAGAAGGTCAGGTTTTATCAGTAGAAAAGCACTTTCCTGGACACCTTGGGAAGCCCTGGGCTATGCCCATGCAAGGTTCAGATTGTTTTGGAATTTCCATTGAATATTCCTGCTCCAGTGAGGGCTGCCACTCCAGATCAGCCCATGGTATCAACCTCAGAGCAAGGTGGGCAGGGGAAATGCTGCCATTATTAATCAGTAAGAAAAACTGTTCTATCCAGGCCACCAACCCAGAAGACAGCAGTGATCAAGGTGGGGTTGTTGGGTTTTCAGGCAAGAATGTGGCTTTAGAGTATTTTAAAAAGCTACACCTGGTGTATTTCCTGATTTCTTTTTTTTATCTAGTGGAAGGTGTCCCTGCCCATGGAATTAAATGAGCTTTAAGGTCCTTTCCAACCCAAACCAGCCTATGATTTTAAAGTTGCCAACAGATTTATTTTTAGAAAGCAGGCCCCACTTCTACCCTGGTGCTGAAATCTCCTAGAACTACAAAGCTCTGAGGAGGAAAGGGAGCATTTCTAACTGCTGGGGCAGAGGTTTTCAAAGTCCTCTTTAGGGTAAGTCCTTCACTCTGGCTTCTGAACTCTGAATAAAAATTGTAACAGTTTTCAATGCTCTGTTATTTTGACTTTATTGATATTTTAAGTGGCAGGATGGGGTTTGCTTTTTAATTTTTCAGCACAAGCCGGGGGAGCTCCCAGCTCCTCAAAATTCAGCCTCCTGAGGTGTGAGATTTTGGGATAAATTTGTATACATTTGTAAAATTGGTTTTCACGATTTTCCTCTGCTGGGATTTTCTAAACGACAGTTGATAAATCTCTCTTTAAGGCCCATTTTCCAAAACTTAAGGCTATAAATACAGTCCTCATCATGTACTGGTTTTAACAGCATATTTCAGGTTCCAGGCATAACCATGTTTTTCCTCTTCACTGGTCACTGCACTGTAAAGTTCCATTTTCCTGTGGTAAACCCCCAGATTTCTGTGGTTTTGGGCTGCACTCGTACAGGTGCTTCATGGCTTCACTTGATAATTCCAAACCAAATTAATCTGGTTTCCTAATTGCATTGTTGTTAACTAACTTGTTGAACTGTGTAGTAGAAGAGCACAGTCAGAGTCAAGAGTAGGTTTATTTTTTGAGTGAGAATCCAAGATTTTATAGCACAGGAAGCAGCTGCAGCAGGTTCCTTTAAAGAGCTGCCGACCCTCCCGTGCCTGAGGCAACCCTCACACAGAAAGCACAATTCCCTTTCATTTTAAACCCATTTCTTGACACAAATAGTTCTGATATAAAACTCTCAAATCAGGAGCTTCCTGCTGCTTTTCATCACGTTACCTTCCTGCTATAGTTTGGGGAATCAGCCATTTCCATGGCTGCCCTTTTATTTCATTTTATTTGGTGTCTGTTGCCGTCGGGCTCGGGATTTTAACTCCATTTTCAACTTTTTATAATTTTCATTCAGAGCTTTACATCTCCCAGGAAGCTATTCCATGCTAGATTGCAGGTTGGGGCTGATAGGTTTTTGGTGACCTTAAAGAGGAAAATGTGCAGGCTGCCAGTTCCCTCAACCCTTGGAATAATTGGAAATAGAAATGGTTTGGAATGATACATTAACTGTGAACATTAGCCACTAAGCATGCTTACTAGCTACTTTGATCAAGCTCTTTTTTCCTGACAAAACCCCCTTTGAAATGAATAGGACAGAGGTTCCTTTCACTTCAATCGGAGTTCTCAGACACGAGGAGAAAGAAGGACTTCATAACCTTTAAAAAGACTCCCCTAGTCCATTCATGGATCTCCTGGAAAGCTCGGCACTTTCCCTTGTGCTGGAGTTACTAAGCCAGCCCCCTGGACACTTTTAGGCTCCCTTCTAGTGAAGATTTGCTTAAACATGAGATCAAACTCCTCTATAATGAGGCTGGAATCCAGGATGTACAATGGCAGCGACACTGGGAGTATTTGATAGCGTGGATTCATCAGCATCACTTCCCTAATGGCATCCTCTGAGGCTGGAGCTGGCATGGTGCAGAAGACAACTCTTCTGAACACTCAATATCTTGATAATTTGTGTGTATTTACAGTCAAACCATTAGCACCCTAAAAATTCCAGTTATCTTTTAACACCCTACAATCAATCAAGGTGTCGAACACCCTGCAAGGCTGAACAACACTGTGCCTTCTGGAATCTCTGTTTCTGTATTTTCTGTGCCTTTTTTTTGTTTGTTTTGTTTGTTTTGTTTTTTAATACTTCTTGTACTTATAAGGTAACAATCCAGAGCATAGAACTAGTACATGCTCGTGCCATAATGTAATATACATTGAGATAATTGTTTATAAGTGATGCTTGTGCTTGGAGAAGATTAATGCAGTGAGAGATGTACTATTAGGAAAAAACCAACCAACCAAACAACAAAACCAGCAACAACAACATAGAAACAGGATCCATTTGCAAAAAAAGACCACCAGGCTTCAGGCAGCTACGGCGAGAACAAGGATTCCTTGTGTTAAATGTCACTATGGAGAAGCAGAACCGAAAGCCCCCGAGCCTGGATGACTCTGACATTCCACTGATATAGGTGTTCAAGTGAAATCTGGGGATTTCCAGTCTACCCAGTGCTCAAATGTGCATATTCAATTCCATTATCTCTATGGAAAACACAAAGACAGGTCGGAATTCAACTACGGAACAAATAATTTCGTTTGAGACGTGGTTTCCTTGATTTGTGCATCAAAAATAACTTATTTTATCTACAGGTAAGGCGCTGCTCGTAATTTTTTTACAGCTAAAATTCTTTAGAAAACCTGTAATATTTTACCAGAGGAAGAGATCAGATTATGCACTTAAAAGATGGATGGTTCTGGCTTAAAGCTAAACTAATGTAAGCTGAAACTTTAGTTTTGCCCATGTTCAGCTCTGTGCAATGGCTTTTTGACTACATAAAAAACCCCTCTGTATCCTACAGGGCATCATTTTAAAAAAATTGTATTGCTTGTAGAAATAAAATAATGGGATGAGTTTAGGACTAAGAGCCACCTTGAGGGTAAATATGTTTCATTTCTGTTCTTTTTTTTCTTGTTATTTTTTAAGCAGTGAAAAAGAACAGAACATGCACACAAAGGGAAAAGGTTATTAATATCTATTGTTCAGCTGTGCTGACTGAAAGGGGAAACAAATCTTTAAGCAGTGTGTAAAATGCCTCTTTCTTGCAGAAGCAGAAGGAGGAAAGTTCTTTCTGTCTTTCAGCTGCTCAAGGAAGTACTTGAGGAGGAACTGCCTGTTCCACTCAGCCGCCTCACCTTTCCACATGTATGTCACCTGTGCAGCCGGGCTGTAACACACTCCAGGTAATGGAATTTATATGGAAAACACCGCTCATGCAGAAAGGCATCACAATGGCTCTTTGAAAATGCCAACCCTCTGCTGCTACCAATTAATCATGAGTCACTTCAGGGGTATCAAACCCATTTTGGGTGTGGGAAGTTTGGCTGCTTCTAAAACGGTGCTGAACTATAAAGTCTAGGCTAGAAACCATGCAACTGCTAAACATTTACGTCTTCATTCTAATCCAAGGCAAGAACTGTATGAATAGAAAATTTTAAAGGGAATTATAAATGTGCAAAGTATCACAGTTTTGTTCTCTGTTCTTTTTCTCATCACCTTTAAAGCTTCATTTGAAGCTCACGTGGCTATTACTGAATATTTACCTGATGCTTTCATAGGAGTTAATCCAATTTCCACATCTCTTTCCCAAGCTAATTTGGGTCCGTGGCTGATGAACGTAATGTTGTTGCTTTTTCTTTTTGCCTCCTGTGTATTACTGTGCTTGTTTCATCTTTGTTCTCTCTCTCTCTAGCTGACACAATTCTTTATTCTTCATTTTGTAAATCATGTGTTTGTATTTGATGTGTAAAACCATGTAAATAAAAAAATGCAACAGGTAACTAAAACGGAATGGCAATTCAGAGACCGAACCTGTTTTTTGCTAATTAAAAAATGGAATATTAGGTACAGCTGGCACTGTGATCCAAATGGTTAAGCTTTGACTAACAGTTTTGGTTTAATTCAGAGGCAGAAGGTTGCACCGACAAGTCCTGTGAGAGCTCTGAGGTGGAGGTGAGTTTAGCAAAGTTCCACTTCAGAATGAGGAAGAACTTCTTTACATTTAGAGTGGCCAAGAACTGGAACAGCTGCCCAGGGAGATTGTGGTGTCGCCCTCTCCAGACACATTCCAAACCCACCTGGATGCTTTCCTGTGTCATCTGCTCTGCGTGCCCCTGGTTGGACTGGATGATCTCTGGAGTCCCTTCTAACCCTTAAAATTGTGTGATTCTGTGGGGAAAATAAATAAATAAGTAAAATGTGCAGACATGGGATTGTTTCTAAGTGAGTCGACTCTTCTGATGAGCTGTTTTTATTGCTGGAACACTTTGAACTCACATTCAGCCAACGAGCTGAGGAGAGGAACCCGATGGTTTGCCCAGAGAGCAGGGACACCGTGGGGACATGGCGGGGACACGGCAGGGGCGTTGTGGGGACACTGTAGGGAGACAGCAAGGAGACAACAGGGACACTGCAGCGACACTGGGGATATGAGGGGACACTTAGGGGACACTGTGGGGAGACAGTGGGGACACTGTTGAGCTACGGAGACACAGAGGGGACACTGTGGGGAAACTGTCGGGACACTGGGAGTACATGGTATGGACCATGAAGACACTGTGGGGACACTGTGAGGACACAGCGGGGACATGGTGGAGACATGGAGAGGATTCTGTGGGGACACTTGGTGGACACTTTGGGGACAGTGTGGGGAGACAGTGGGGACACTGTGGGGGTACTATGGAGACACTGCAGAGACATGGAGAGGATACTGTAGGGACAAGGCAAGGACGCTGTAGGGACACTGTGGGGATGCTTTAGGGACAGTGTGAGGAGACAGCAGGGGCACTAGGGGGATATAGAGGGGATACTGTGGGGACATTGTGGGGACAATGTGGGGAGACAGCGGGGACACTGTGAGGATACTGTGGGGATACTGAGGGATACTGTGGGGACACGGCATGGACACCGCGGAGAAACTGTGGGGACACTGCGGGGGATAGCGGGAACCTGAGAGGACACTGTGGGGATAGGGCAGGGACACAGTGGAGACACTGCAGGGAGGCAGCGGGGACACTGTTTGGACTCTGTGGGGAGACAGCGGGACGCTGTGGGGATACGGCAGGGACACAGCGGAGACTCTGTAGGGAGGCAGCGGGGACACTGTGGGGACTCTGTGGGGAGACAGCGGGGATTCTGTGCAGACATTGTGGCGACACTGTGCGGGCCCAGCGGCGACACTCTCGGGACAGCGTGGGAACCCGACGGTGACAGTTTCGGGACACTGTTCGGACACGCGAACATCCACCGCCGCCCGGTCCCACCGCCCCCCTCAGGCTCCCCGAGGCTCCCTCAGCCTCCCGCCCTCGGCTGCGCGCGCAGCGCCGCTCCCGCCGCGCGGGCTGCCGGGACGGCTGGCGGCCGTGGTTAATGTCCGCCATGTTTGCCATGGCGCAGG
>VXAY01002481.1:132148-170440 GCA_013399855.1 Oxyruncus cristatus
GGCTCGGGGTGCCGGAGCCGCTGCTCGGAGGTGCCGGCTCGGGGTGCTCGGGTGTGGGAACAGCCTGAGGTGCCGGAGCGGTGCAGGGGCTTGGGCTGTCGGAGCCGCTTGGGGTGCGGGATGTCGGAGTGAGTCGGGGCGCCCGAGCGGTTCCCGGTGCCGGAGCAGCTCCGAGCGCTCGTGGCGTTGTGGACTAAGGCTGCTACTACTCGCGGCCGATCCCGTTGCGAGTGGCTGTCAACTCGCTCGCGCTGGAGCTGGGGAGGTGTCGGCGGCGTGGAAGTGCTGGGAGCAGCGTGCTCTGCTGTGGCACCGCACGGGGAGCGAGCGGGATCGCTGCCGGCGTCTCCCTGGCGGAGGGACAGCGGGGACGTGTCCCAGTGCTCAGCCGAGCCCGGCGGCGGTGCCGAGCGGCGTGTTGGGCTGTCAGTCCCTGCTCTCGGGACACGCACTGTGGCTTGTCAGGGGATGCAGGGGACAGCCCGGCACACACACTTGTCAGGGGATGGAGGGGACAGCCCGGCACACACACACACATTGCACATGTGGGGCTGGAGGACGCGGCAGCTTTGGCTCCCTGTGTGGGGCAGTGTCTCCGTACTTGTAGCCGCCCCCGGAGTTATTTAACACCCATGTTTTGTGCTGCTCGTTGTGCATCGCATGTCAGAGGCGTCAGCTGGACCCTTCGCATGAAGTGCTGGACGTTTAAGTGTTATTTCTAAGTCAACCAGCACGTGTTCAGGTTCGGTATGTGAGATGTGTTCCTCTCCTAGTGTCATGGGAGGGCAAAGCTTTTGTCCAGTTAAGGAAATGTGAGTTTCCGGGGTTTTTGGTGAGCGGTAGGACAGCTTTGAAAACGCTCGGTTGCTTTCCGGTGTCCTCCGAATGTACTGCTCTCTAATCATCTCTTCTGTCCGACCGAGGTTTGTTTGGTGCTCCTCGGGGTTGTATAAGCTCAGAGGCTGTCGCCCGATGTGCCTGTACTTGCAGGCAGAGCCGATAGTAAAGGCACCCTCCCGAATTTCCTCAATGGATCCGTGTCTCCGCCTCAGTCAAACCTCTGTGCCTGTGGATTGGCTTTTGCGAGGTTACAGCTGTCAGAGGAGGCTCCGTGCTTTCCTCGTTGGTTTTACTCACCTGACTGGTGATACAAAAAGGAATCTCTGTCTTATCCTCGTGGAGTTCTATTTTCTTTTGCCGTTTACTGTGTCTAATACACTGTGATCAAAGCTTGCAGTAATTCCTGAAGAGTAACTCTGCTAGAATCTGGGATTAGAGTTAAAAGGAACAATGTGGTACTAATGAAGTGATATTGGAGACTAATTTGGTTTTCTCAGTCTTAAAGGACTACCTTGCAGTGCTGTGTTTGCATTTAATATCTACATTAATTTTTAAGTATTATTGTTGTTTTGATAATTCATGTTTTCTTTTAAACCTGTTAATGGAAAATCGCTGTAAGAGTTCAGGCAAACCTGCTCGTGGGCTGCTTAAATAACTGAGGAGATTAGATTTAGACTTGAGTAAAACTGAAAAAGCGTTGTCCTGAAAAGTTCCTTTTCTGTGAGAGTGAGGTTTGTTTCCTCTGCACTGACATGTGGCTCTATTTGGTGTATTATGTAATAGTCCCAAAATGAAATGATGGAAGCAATATATAAGCATAGTGCTTGATGCTTCAGCCAAGCAAGATTATAAATTCTACTATTCATAGATTATTCGGATTATTGCCATGGAGTGATGGTTTCGTTCATGGGGTTGCCCTTCTTCCAGCATTTCAGAGATAATTCTTTAATGTAGTTTTTCGGGGGAGTGATATGTAAAACCCTTCTAGGCAAGGCTGTTGTGGATGACAGTAAATTAAAAATTGGAGAAATACCTGAACAGCTTTAATTCGCAGCAAATACTGCTGTGATCAGTTTGATGTATTTTGAAAGGGACTTTTCGGGGGGGAGGGGTCTCTACCTCCTCATTTCTGACATCTCAGTTACTTGAGTGTCTCAAGGCCCTTTTCTAGCTCAGGTTTTTGCTGGGATGCATCTTGTGAAAGGTGTTTGAACCCTCAGGGTAGCTGCTGTTTTACACTTGCTGGGTGGAATCACACAGGTCTTGTAGCACAGTGTGTCACGGGGTCACACAGCACCTTCTGGGCTCTATTCCATTGGAAATAAGGATTATTTACACATTTGCAGGATTTCAGATGGTTCAGAGCAACATGCCTCTCTGTTCTTTACAGCCAGGTTTCACTGGGACAGACACGTGATTTAATTAGTTTGTGATTGATCTTTTTTCCCAGTACAAAAGTGCAGGTTTTGATGCATTTATTCTTGATGAATATTCTGGAACTATTTCTGTATAAGAGTCTGAGAGATTTATATCCACTTGCAGCGTTTCACAAATGAGCAGCTCGTTTCTCTCACTCAGAGATTCCAGCTGTGAAAGAATTAGGTTTTCTCTTCTGTAGCGTGTTTATATTACCAGTGTTTATAATTTACTCCAAATTAAACCCGGGGAAGAAAATTGCGTGGGTTTGTTTTTAAACTCAGGTGAGACAGGGATCACTGTTAAACAGAAGCAGGAAAATGTCCTTTTGTGAGCTTAAAACACTGATCGGGAACACTTGGTGTTGGGTTTTTCTGATGAGTAAGAGTTGTGTTTCCTGATGCTAATGAATTGTTTTGGTGAGAAGGGGGGTGAAGTCGCAGAATAGATAAGCCCTGGTTTTGTTTCTTATCACATCGCCGTGTTTCTTCTTTGAATACATATTGCTGGAGATTGCTGAGTTGCACATTGTGGGGGGAAAAAAATCATGTTTAGTAATGAGGCAAATCCAGGCTGAAGGCGCTGGGAAATGAATTTTCCCGAGTTGAGAAGCTGAAAGCGTGGTGGGAATTGATGATCCCGGGATTGCCTGGGCAGAGCTGTCTGAATCTTCCTCCCAATCCGTGTTTGAGCATCCATTCATTTACAGTTTGGCATTAGGTTAGAGAGGAAAAGTGCCTGAATGGCAAGTTAAGGACGTGGTTTGAAGCTCCTAAAATTTTGACAGTTCCAGTGAGAAGGGCCTTTCTTAGTGATCGCCTCGGGATGATCTGTCTCTGACCATTAAATATAACATTCAATTCTGATTATTTTGACAGGCATTTTTTTCTTGCTTTCCTTTCAGTTTATTCCCTCTCCATCCCCTGGTTCGTTCAGTTTCTGCTGTAGCACTGCAAACATAAAGTGTTCGTCCTCTGGCTTTGAGGCATCCTGGAGCTGGTGATGCTCCTGAAGCAGCATATTCATTGTCCTTTCAGAGCAGGGAGCTTTTAGCTTTGCACAAATCATAGTTTTCTTGTTTGTTAAACTGTATAAACAGAAATATCCACAATGAATATTTTGTTTTTATACAGTGAACTAGGAGAGTCCAGACAGGAGGACTTTGAAATATGTGTGTGCACACACACACACACAAGATCGTTAGTATAATGGCAATGCTTATTTGATATTTTAAAAAAAGGCTATTATGACCTACTCCTACATTCGCTTTTTTTTTTGGAACGTACTTTTATGCTTAAACATTTATTTTTTGTGATTTCTCTTCATAAGACCAAATAACTTTCTCTTTGAAAGAGAGATGAATTTCTGTTGTTTGTTGTGCTGTCAACAGCCACGACTTCTAGGAAGGCACAAACCTAGTCGAGTGTTACAAGGTCACACAGGAAGGGTGAGGTTGGAAGGGACCCTGGAGGTCACCTTGGCCACCTCCTCCTCAGGCAGGACCACCAAGAGCTTGTTGCCCCAAGCTGTGTCCAGAGTACCTCCAAGGTAGGAAATGTCAGATGTGTGGGGACTTACTGAAGCTGCTGATCAGAACTACTGACCTGGTACCGTCTGATGCACTTGGGTTTAGGTTTGAAAACAAAAATATACCTAAATGACTCCCCATGTAGACAGAACCTGCTCTTAACTGAATGTCTGTGTGTGGGATGTGCATTCATAGCCTGTGGCTGAACCCTCACAGTTCCTTACAAACAAGAACAAAGCAGCAGCCCGGACACCACAGCGTAAACCAGAAGGTCAGCAGAGGATAACTCTGCTTCAGACCATGCAAATGTTCTGTAAAACAGACATCCCTCAGAAAGACTTCATGGAAATCTGAGTAGGAAACTCAGAGGATTTGTTTCTGTGCAAAACTAGGTGAAATCAAGACAGCAGACTTTGCTTAGGAAATGAATGTGGGTTTGCTTTGTTTTTTTTTTTAGTTAGAATCTACTGGCTTATGTATTGGGGAAATGTGGTTCCCAGGTTAAGTTATTTCTCAGTTTGGGTTCAGCACCTGTATTTATTAACTCACTTTGGGAGTGTTTGGAGGCTACTGGGATTACTGGAGTACATTTGGCAGTAGGGAGAGGGTTGTGGTCTCAGCTCACAGAATTCTGAACTTCAGTTTTATTTGACATCTCTTTCCCTTCAGGTCCTTTATTTCCCTCTCTCCCTTTGAGACCCATGCTGCTGTGCAGTGATGGCCCTCCCCAGGTGCACATTTTGACACATTATTTCAGTTTTCAGCTCTGATCCTCAGTGCTTTCACCTGCAGCACACTGTTGTGGCAAACACAAATTCCTTCCCCTCCGTGGCTGGTGCTCGAACATCCTTTTGGATGAGGGTGTATCAGGATGAACACCGAGCAGCTGAGCGCTGGGGAGCTGTTAAACTGAGGAGCTTCGGCTTTAACATGTTGTGGCTGAAGTTAAACGGTACAAAGATTTGCTCTTAAGTCTCCCATCTCCCCAGCAGTTTATTAGGGCTTATCACATTAACACCTATCAGCAAACCTGGAACAACTGCTCGGGAGCTTAGGGACAACTGTCACTGATTTCCCAGGTACTTCTGAGATGCAGCTGAGCGATCCCTGCCTTGCAGCAGCAGGGATGTTCTGCTTTTGGGGGTCTGATCCGTAAAGTGAGGGGTGAAAGACTTTTGTGGGGCAGTGGATCATCCCGTGCTTTCACCAGCGGCGGGTGGGAATGGTTAGAAAGGTTTGGTGTCATCCTGAGGTTAGATGGATTCAGCCCTATCTTAACACCACAATCCTAATTTAGATAAAGGTGCATTTTTGCTGCTGGCCAGAGGCTGCTGGGGTCAGCCAGCACGGGCTGGGAGATCTGTCCTGGCTCCTTGAGTCCCTGGAGGAGCACAGTGGGATGTGCCCAGTGCTAATTGAGTCACACCTCGAGTCATTATGCAGGAACTTTCCCTTGTAGGTAGGTTTCCTGCGGTGAAGTGTCATTCCATGACAAAAGCTTAGGAGAGGACTGTGGAATCTGCCTCTGCTCTGTGTGGCTCAGCTCTGGGACATCTCGAATGTAGGGAGCAGTTGTTCCTTTTCCTTCAATTTAAAGGAGAAATACCTCGGGTTACCTTGGATTTACACGGCGCCAGAGTTCGTGTTGCTCCAGCGTGGCAAAACTGAGCAGCAGAAATTGGTACAGTTTGTGTTTTGACTGAAATCAGGTGAAATGTTTGAGTAATTCACATCAACAGACGTTAAATCTGCTTACAGTAACCTCTGTTTTTAATTATTTTTCCTAAGAAAGATCATTTTGGCTGGTGCTGGATGTTCAAAAGGTTATTTGTAATTTATTTTGCCAGCAAGGCTAATAAACCTTGTTTATACTTGTGAACAGTTACATGCCTTAGCGAATTTATTGTTCTAACAGTGCAGCTTTGAAAAAGACAAATAACACATTTAATATTTACATAAACCTCGGGTGTCCTAAAAGCCATTGGTGGTGAAGATCAATTGTAGAACTGAAATTTCTGTAACAAGTGGAGAAGAACTGGACCAGAATATGAAAAGGTGTAAGAAGTAGAGAAAGTAATGTTATGAAACTAAAAGTAACATCAGTATATAGTGTCATAATTTGGTATTTACTTTCATCAGTTCAACAAAATTAAGTATTTGGGAATATGCTATTTAAGAGATTTGACTTTCAATCCAGTTTGCAAATTCCTACTTGTTTATATAAACAATCACTGTGTAGTTATAATTACACTGCAGGTGTTGGGTTAAAGTGCTGTCCGTGTTCATAAAAGAAATGCTCTGAATATAAGAAAGCAGGAAAAAAGTAAATCTGTGTTCTGATTCTTCCTAATTGACTTTGGTGCAATTCTGATTGTGATGAGGCTTTTATGGCTGTAAATGTATTAATCCTCTGAGGTGAAAGGAGAGATCACCACACCTGATTGTCGCTGGTTTTTTTTTTTTAAATAATTGTTTCTTCAGGGATAAGCCAACTAGAAACTGCACAGAGGAAGAATTTCGGCTTTCATAAGGTCAGCTGTTTTTCACGCACACTTCAGAGCGCAGGGAGTAGGTGAGCTGATCCCAGGGTTTGTATCCTGTCGGGAAGTGACTTGGCACAGGCAAATGCCATTCCCCAGAGGATGTGAGGGCACAACCGGGCTGCTCTTGTCCGACAGACATTTCCTCTGGGCTCGAGTTCGGGTGCTCGGCACTCCCAGCATCCCCTTTGGCGGGGGGACACAGATTGTTCTCTGTGAGGTGTTTTTATGTCATCTCCGAGTGAAGATGTGCTCAGCTGGACTTGCGAGCCTGTTCCCAGTTCATCAGATGCCGTTTTCCCCTCAGTTTTCCGTGTCAGTAAACTCCTGTCTCATCCCATCCCCCGGGACACACAAAGCAGTTCATGCACTACCAGCAGAAGCTCTTCCTCCCCCTTCTCCCTGGCTGTTTTCTCGTGTTTACATTGGAATTTCTAATTTGTTTTTCTCAACTTTGTGTCGTTTTTCTGGCTGCACCTCACACTTTGTGTATCTTTGACCGGTGGGAGTTGCATAACAAAAGCTATGCCTGCTTTGAAGCTTCCCAGTAATGTCTGATTCCCTGTGCTGGGCTTGGATATAAACAAAACACTGGGAGTTTCACTGGAATCCAGTCACTGGATAAGGGAGAGAGACACTGGTAGAAAAAGTAATAATATATCTGTTTTTTTCAGTTAAAGGCGTTTGATTTAAAATGGAATGTTGTAGTTAATTTTTAATAATTTCTGTACCTGTACTTGGTTTGAATTTTTGCAGCCTTTTCCTAAGTTGTCCAAACTTTAGAGCCAATCTGTTTGGGTTTTTTTAAATTATAATATAGTGGATTTCTCTGTGATTTGTCAGATCTTCAGCACTCCAGGTTTCATCACTTGGTTGATGAAACACCATTTGTTAAAAAACTCTACCAGTTTCCTGCTCTTGCCTTGTGTGCCTTAAATAATAAGAACTTTGGATGTTGCTCCTGGAAGGAGAATGTGCCATGTAATCCGAGGTTAAATGTGCAGAGGGAGAGGTGCCCTAATCACCTGCCACAGCTCCTGCAGGAGAATTTCCAGTTTTCCCTCCTGGTGACTCTTCCTCCGTCGTCTCCAAGGAGTTTTGTGACTCATGGTCACATGGGGGTTTGGATGTGTGGAGCCAGGAATAAACTGAATTCAGAGTCTGTGTTTAATATTGTATTTAATACAGGGGAAAGCCAGATCGCCCTTCTCAGGAAACATGTATTACTCATAAACTACCAGAAGCAGCTTTTCCAAAAGGAATTTTTAATAATTCAGTTTAATTCATTGTTACAACAACAATTTTATTTTTAATAATTAGTTTATATTCATGTTTTTGTTGACTGGGAACTCATGTAATTAAATGTAGCTTTAAAACAGTGTTCTAGTTGGTGTGGGGTTTTGACATTTCATAGACAGCAACAGTTTTGTTTCAGTATGTTCATCAATAGTGAAAAATCATTATTTATAGGGATCAGAGATTGCTCATGTTCTCATACATTAACTACTGTCCTGCTCCGGGTGATATTTGGGATGTCTCACAGTTGTTTCATGGGGTGATGCAAATGGCACTGTTTCCTTTTTCTGAATTAAAGTTCTGTACAAGATTTGTTTTGGGTTTGGTGCTACAGGGATGACTAAAGGAAATGGTTGTGGTCTGTGCTCATCTCACTGCCCCTGTACCTTTACCGGTGCCTCTAACTTCCACTCTTATTTCCCAGATTACCTTAAAGTGCTTAAATGGCTTAAGGCCAACTGCCAGAGGGGAAAGGAAGGCATTCCTGGGAATTGTTTGGGTCCAAAGTGGATTGTAACTCATTTAGATACACATCTCCCATGCAGACCTGTCTTATCTGGACACCCAAGTGTCATCTAGGGCTGTTGGGTTGTTTGAGCCTCCAGCAGCTCAAACACTGAGATAACACTGAGGTGATGGGTCTGTAATCAGGTCATTTGTGTGTAAAGTAGGCCCAGAATGGCTTGGCTTTGGTTTTCCGATTGCACTGGCACTGCTTTGGGAAATGACCCTTGTTTGATAGTTGGGAAAGGGAAGAAAGTGATGGAAAAGTCATTGAATCGTGGAATGGTTTGGGTGGGAAGGGTCCTTAAAGCCCATCCAGTGCCACCCCCTGCCATGGGCAGGGACACCTTCTACTAGCCCAGGTTGCTCCAACCTGGCCTTGGACACTTCCATGGATCCAGGGGCAGCCACAGCTTCTCTGGGCAGCCTGTGCCAGGACCTTCCAGGGAAGAATTCCTTCCCAATGTCTAATCTAAACCTTCTCTCTTTCAATTTAAAACCATTCCCCCTTACTTTGTTGTTTTGTTGATTTTTTTTTTTTCTGTTGACATATTAGTTCACTCACTTCTGAAATAATAAAGTTACTTTAGAGTAGCTAAATAATAAAAATAATATTAAAAAAATAAAAATAATAAAGTAGCTAAATAATAAAAATATCACCCGTTCCAGGGACTTGTGTGAATTTTTAGGATGGAGTGATACAAATTGATTCACTTTTCCCTGCCTCCCCTCACTGGGTCAGGAACAGCATCCCCCCCCCTTTGTCCATTTTTTGGCCTGTAGTCAGAATTCACCACTGTGGAAGGCAAGAGTGTGGCAGGTGGTTCTTGGGATTATGTTGTTTTTAAAAGGGATGGGGGGGTATCATGGTGGAAAAACCTGCTATGGCCAAAAGTTGTTCCGTGAGCCCTTTCTACTTGTGTACCTTCTGCTTCCTGTGGGTTTTCTTCAGCTTTGTTCCAGTGAGTGTTGGAAGCTCCTCAGGGAAGCTGACAGGAGTTTAGATGGTTTGGGTGCATTGGTTACAGCTCAATCTATGGATTTTTATGGTGCCCTGAGTAATTGATAACTAATACAGCCTATTAAGGGGACACCCTGTGCAAGAGGAGACAGCTCTGGTTCCTGACTAGATTAATTCTCCACTGGATCAGTAGAAGAATCTAGATTATCAACTTTGCTAATCACTGAAATAGTTGCATTTCAAAATAAATTGGAAATGAACTGTGTTTCAGCCCTCAGGGGTAGAAATGTTCGTGGTGCGCAGACCACAGGAAGCAGAGGTTTCCTGCTCTAAATGTGTGTCCTTATTTCAATTGACTGCTTTCCATCCCAGGGCAGAGGGAGGGGAAAGAAAGGAAAATGGGGCGGTAGGACTGGAAGGGTTAACTGCAGAAGAAAGCAAAAACTGGTGCTTGAGTTGACACTTCTTCTCTTGACTGTCTTTTATAAAAAAACATGTGTGTGCAGAGAGGGAATAGATGGGGCTGAGGCTTCCAAGGGGGGAGAGGCTTCTGACCAAATTAGCTTTTGAGCTTCCTGACACTTCTCTCTGAAAGTGTTGTCAGGAGGTGTTACTCACTGTGGCTGAGAACTTTGCAAGATGAGTCTGCATATTTCCAACCAAAATACTCTGCTTTTTGTCTCTGGATCTCTGCATTAAATGTAAAAATGTCAGATGATTTGTATTTCCTAATTTGAATAGGATGTTAAGCAAATAGTCTTTAGTACATTTTTCTTTGCTTTGATTCTGGTCTTGATGCAGGTGTGTTGGAAGGCTGACTTGGCCTAGAAATACCTTATTTTGGGTAGGTAAAGCTGTTGATAAATTCACTTTTCCATTGCACTTGCATGGAGGTAGAGCCAAGTTAAGGCGGTGAAATAACTTTCTAAGGAGTCATAGCATCCCTTGTAGTTTTAAGGAATGAAGAAAGGAACAGGTCCATTTAATCCTAAAGGTTTCTCTTCTAGGGGTCTGTATCCAATATGGAATTGCTCGTTGGAGCTGGATAATTAAGGCAGATGGGCTTTGCAGTGTGAGGATGGTGCTCAGCCATGGGCATCTCCATCCCAAAACCTGGCACAGTTATTTAAAGTACTGTGAACTCTAAGAGAGGACTTGGGGGTGGCAACAGGGGACTTTAAGGGAAAATCAAACTGGTCCTTAGAATCCAAGTGCTCTGGAATAGCAGTGGAATAAAAGGAAGCAGTTCTAGTGCGTGTCATCCCTGGCTGTGGCAGGGGTTTGGAATGAGATGATCTTGGAGGTCCCTTCCAACCCAAACCATCTGGATTTCTGTAGTATTGGTAAATACAGTTCTAGTGGGTAAAAATAACATTCAGTATTGATCACTGTTTCCCTTAAGGCTTAACAAAAGTAATATTTAGGAGCTGTTGATTTATTACCGTTGCTGAACTTTTTGTTTTAGTGAAAAAAGTCCCAGAGAGAAGGTTTAGCAAGAACATGAAATCTGTGGTGTTCAGGGATGACAGGACGTGGCAGGGAAGGTTCCTTGCTCTAAGTTGGATTTTAAGCCTGGTGCTAACGTCTGGTTCTAAAAGCTGAGCATTTTTAGGTACCATTGTTGTAGGATTTTTTTGTTGTAGTTGTTGTTTTCTCTCTGATGAAAACTGGAGGCAAGGACTGCAGCGTCTCAGGGCTGTGCTTGCAGGCCTGTTCTGGACTAAAGCCGGAATTACTCCCTGCCAGCCCCATTGTGAGTCTGTCAGGTCTGTGGTGCTCGAGCTGGGAGGTGGAGGTGTGAACCTGCTGGGAGCAGCTGCTCTGCTGTGCCTTTCCACAGGGAATGATCCCTGCGGGCAGGACAGCCTGGCTGCCCCGAGGAACAGGGGCTGGGACGGAGGGGTTTGCTGTAAATGGCTGTCAGGGCGGGTATTGTGCGGGGAGGGACCTGTGCCCGCAGTGTTGGGAGAGACGGAGCTTTCTCTGGGACAGCGCTCTGGTTTAATGTATAAATGTGCTAAAGCAGCAGCATTACGTACGCTAAACATTTAGATATTTCTAATGCTGTTGTTGAAGAAATAGTCCAGTCAGAGCTGTGTTTGTTTGGAATTTTTTGGTCATACTAATGAGAAAGGTCTGGATGTGCTTTTCAAGGAATTAGTGGGCAATAACTCTTTGACAGGTGCTCCTTTTTATCCCCATAGAAGCACATTCTGTTTGCTGTTGGCACTGGTTCCTCTAAAGCTCCTTTATTTTGTGTGAGACCTCTGGAGCTGCCCTACTGCAGGACAAAGTGCAAGTTTAAAATGTGATCTGTATTTCAAAACCATAAGAAAAGGTGAAAACTAGACCAAAAGGTGTATTGGTATAGCAGGTAATAAATCTGTCTGTGAAAACATTTTCTCAGGTTAATGAAGCCATTTAAGTAGACCGACTTTCATATAAAAATCTTCAGAGTTTGTTTAAACAGAATTGTTTCAGGAGTTTAAATTTGTATTTTCTTTGTGTCACATTCAGCACAAAGATTTGAGGGGTTTTCCCCAAATTTTAAAATTTACGTAGTTCTGTCTGCCTGTTCTGGAGCTGTGCTGTTTGAGCAGTGACAACAGCACTGTTGAAAGCTGGAATTTCTGTTTGAAAGCTGTGTTATGCTTGAAAGCTTTTTATAGTGAAGCCAGTGCTAACACCTATTGTCACATTCGCCTTGGGAGCTCTTTGTGTTCTTACTACAGTGCTATAACAACTGAGAAAATCTGAATTACTCATCGGGCTGTGGAGCCAAAAGGTGTTTAGAGTTTTGGTTTCTGTGTCTTTCACTGCTTTTACTGAAAGTTAAACCTTATTTACCTAATTTTATAATGCTCTTCACTGTGACTCTGCTGTCTCAAAACTTGGCAGAGTTATTGAGGAACCCTAAATCAACCAGTGGGTTGGCAGAGTGGCTGAAAGCTCTGGTTGTCGGGGAGAAGGAACTGCCCGTGGTACTTCTGGCAAAGTGGAGTTACTACATCGTGGGAACAGGCTACTGGGGAACCTGGAGGTTCTCGGGACACGGGCATGGAAAACAGCAGCTCTGTGGTGTTGACTGTTGGAAGGGAGCTCTGGGGACATCAGTTGAAAGCAGCTCAGTAACGAAACAAATGTTCTTTAGGTGAATTACTCAGCGCTGCAAAGCTCTCCAAGACACATTGTAATGGTGGAGTGACAGATTTACTCAGTGTGTAGTAACTCCAGCAGATCACAGCAACTCTTGGATTGCATGCTTGTCTTGATTCTAATAGCATTCCCTTGGGAGCCTGATGCATTGATTTAGTGTTGCTTCATCTGCTGCAGGAGATTCCCGAAGCTGCTCTTCCACTCACTGATTGTTACATTCCAATTCTGCAGAAACTGCATTATTCGCGTTTCTGCAAATCTTAATATTTAAGAGAGGATGATTTATTAAATATCATTTGCATATTTTCAAAGATGTGTTTTCCTTCACTACCCTTTTTTTTTTTTTTTTAAATACCGTTCTGTAGAATTACAGGGGAAGAAATCCTGGTTTGGGGAGAATTTCCCAAGTGTGTAGCAGTGTCTGAGTGCCAGACTGCCATGGGTGCCAGCCTGCACTGGAGCGTGGTGTCAGTCCTGGCCTCTTGGAGTGTTAAGTTGTGCCAGAGCAGGATACAGACTAGCAAACCCTTTCTCCCCACCCGCCTTTTTTTGGGTTGGGTTTTTTTTTTCCTTTTTTTCCCCCAGCACTTACTGGGGTGGGAATGACTAGAGGATAACCTGCAGCCCCTGGAACAGGCAGGGTAAGGTTGCATAGAGCTGAGCTTCTATTTCAAGCTGATGTTCTGCTGTGCCATCCTCCCTCCCCTCAAATTTTGGGGAAGAACAGTGAAAGTCTCATTCTCCTCTCAGGCTCCTCCTTCCACGAGTAGTTTGAGCTAGTAGCTCACCAAGTAGTTTGCTTGATGTTATATTTGATTTATGTGCGTGGAAAATTTGGTGCATAACTTTTCCAAAGGGCTGTGTGGATTTAAGGTCTTGCCCTGTGAGGAATCCCGCCCTTCCTCTTCACTGGACACACAGAAGCCATTTGGAGTCTTGACATGAGGTGCTTTTGGAATGGTTTAAGTTGAACGTGAGTATTCATGAAAAGCCTTTTAGGAGAGGAGTTACAGGTTGGCTCTGACTTGCGGCAGTAGATGGGTTTCACTGAGTTAACTGATAAAATTATGTGTGAAAAAATCTTTGTGAAACACTACATTTATTGTGATCTTTATTTGACTTCAGGAGATTCTGTGGAGTTAGTGATTTCTGTCCCATAAGAATAAAATGAGGTGATACCTGTTCAGGGAGTCCCTGCTTTTCAGGTGTTATTCTGTGAGAACTTCTAAAGAAAACAGCCCAGTAAGGATTGCTGGGTAGACAGGAATGATGAAATTTGCTATCCTTTTGACTTCATAATCCTTTAAAGGCCTGATCTTGCATATGTTTTCTTTCTGGGAGGTTTGGGTGGGTTTGGCTTTTACCAGCCCTAATTTTCTATCACTGTGTCATTTGAATGTTTGCCTTTTTCCCAGTCTGGTGGAAGGTGTTGTCTGAACAAAGGGTTCTCTTCATCCATTTGTGTTCTGCTCCTGCACTCACTGCACCTCAGATTCCCATCAGTCAGGAACCCCAGGGAACACTAAATGATGGAGAGAAGTCCTGGGAGGTGCTGCTGTCCTCTAAAATCCAGCAGAGTCTCAACTCCATTATCTGGGTGTCCTGTAGAACACCAGGAATGCAGTAGGAGGAACACCCTATCTTTGTATGGACTTCACCACACTGAAAGCTAAATAAACAAACCCTTGTGTTTCCCTCTTGCAGGAACATCATTTGCAACGGGCTATCTCAGCACAGCAAGTCTTCAGAGAAAAGAAGGAGAGCATGGTTATCCCAGTCCCCGAGGCCGAGAGCAATGTCAACTACTACAACCGTCTGTACAAAGGAGAGTTCAAACAACCAAAGCAGTTCATTCACATCCAGCGTAAGTTACAAAACATTGGGCTTGTTGTGTCTGCCTGTCCCCCCTAGTTTAACCTCAGTGACCTTCAGGCAGGCTGAGCACAGGGTTGCTATAAAATTAAGACTCACAAATCCAAGGGGGATTTATGTATGTAAATTCCAGTATCATCTCAAGTTCGGGAAGGATTTAGGGTGAATGTGAGGGTTTTCCTGCTGTGTTTGTTTTGGGCTCTGTGCTGATACTGTATGTCCATGTACAGCCTTATCCTGTCTGCTGGGCTTCCAGGATTGTTGATGCAGCCTTTCTTCTTGTGTTTTTTCCTTCCTAATCCTGAGAAGGAATAGCTGGACTAGCCTGGCTGCCTCCTAAGTGCTTATACTGATGCAGGGAGTGGAAGAGAGGTTGTTTTGCTCGAGTCTGCAATTCCTGTCAACTCCAAGGTTCTATATAAATGGAGACCAGTAAAACAGAAGAGTTTTTATCGTGAAATCACCCTTCATTCTGCTGCTCCTCATAAAGTTCCTGCAGGTCAGGGCAGCTGTGCCAGCTCTGGAGTTGAAGCTGTACCCTGTAGCTTGGATCTGTTCTGGCCTGTGGGGGACAGTTATTTTTCCCGGAGTTTGGATAGAAGTGAAGAATTCCCTTTAAGCAGGGAACTCTGAGCTTATTTTACAGCTGAAATGAAGCATCATTCTGTATGAGTTTAGCTTGCTATGTCTTAAAAGATCGAATTAATGTAAACTTGTGTTACATTAATCCAGCAACCACTTTTTTGGTTGATGTTCTGCTGACAAGTGACACACTCTCATAGTTCAGTTGTTCCTTGGCACACAAATCCTGTTTGTACTTTGCAGCATGTGGTTCAGGGGATTGTTTTGATCCTTGGACTCCTGCCAGGAGTTGTCTTTGTAGCAAAACTTTGGATTCAATTATTGCATCCTTGCATCATTTCCCACCAGCACGGTGAAGTGTCCAATTTATTCCATGTATTTACAAAATAGGAGATTTTTGGAAATAATGTACTCAGAGTCCTCTGGGATACAGTAGAGACCACATTGGTGATGTGAGAAATGAGGTAAAGGTAATTAATTATTTCTCTCCTTAACAGAAGAAGCAAACCTGCACGAAAGGCAGGGTGAATTAACTGAAATGAAGCTGCTGATTGAGGAATGTGGATTATTCTGTTCTTTGTTGCACATTGCCAGAAACACTGTGAATACTGTTAATAAACATGTCTAAAAGTGTTAAATGTATTACACCAAAATGTTCTTTGTCTTGTTGAGACTCTCAGTCTTTCTGGACAGAATTACAGAAGGTATTTGAGCTGAAGATAAATATCAGATCCTCCTCCAAGATAATTTTTCCCACAGATGCTGGTTAGAGTAGGTGTGGTACAAGGCAGTTTTATGCTGCATGAACTGCTTAGAAATTCTGCTTTAATGCTAAAAGCACAAAAAGCCACAATACCCACTTTGGCCAGGGAAATTATGTAAACTGATGTCAAATGCCAAGAGGCCACATACTCTAATCCATCCCTACTTCTGCTTATTTCTGGCAAGTTACGTTTTGCTGTTCATCTGGTAGCCCAAGATTTGAATATTTTTTTGCATTCTTTTATTTAGATCAGTGGTTCAAAGCCGAGAAAAATTAATTTCTTTGTAAAGCCTGGAATCTGTGATTTGTGATTAAGCCTGGTTGGCCTCAGTAGCTCAGCTCAGTTGAGCTGAATGTAAAGCAGAAGCCTTTGAACTATTCTAATTATTCCAGCATGCTTAATAATTTTCCAAGAATGCTTGTAACTGCAGTAACATGGAGATGGATTGTAAGTTATTGACATGTAGGGTGAGTTCGAACACTTGTACCTTGCTAGAATTACAGCTAAGGGGGTGTAAGAAAATAAGTGTCACTCATGGAAACAATAAAACAATCTTCAGTAAGGTGTGTGTGGGATGAACTCCAGACACCCTTAAAAAGGTGAACTTTGTGGCAGAAGGTTATCTTTTATTTTTTGGTGAGGTGAGCCTCTGTATTTATCAGTTTCCAAGGCATCATTGCTGATGTTGGCACAGGCAGGGTGGAAGGAACGTGGCTTGCTGGGGAGGGAATAAGGAAACTGCTTCTTTCAGTGGTGACTTGTGCCTGTGGCAGCTTAAAATGCGTGTGGAACCACAGCCTAATTTGGTTAGCTAAATGAAATTAGTTCATTTAGTTGAGCTAAACCCAATTCAGTGTAACTTAACTGAAAAACAAATTGCATTTGTGTAAGTTGGTATAAACTCTGTTCCTGAGGGAGCTCCAGTAAACAAAAGCAAGTCCCTGTGGCAGGTGCTGCTGTCAGGAGTGGCTGGAGGGGCAGAGGGCGTGAACTGGGAGGTTGGGTTTGCAACAACAGTCAGCAAACGAGCATGTCCTGGCATTCCTAGAGGAAACTCTGTCCTTGTAGGAAACTGTGTGCCTTGTAGAAACGTGGAGTGTGGAGAAATGCAGATGTTGTGGAGGAGGAAGGCTGGATTCATCAGTCAGTCACAGGAATCTCCCAGGAGCTGGCAGGATCTGTGTAACTGGCAGACTGGCTGTGGGACTGACCAGTAGCAGCTCACCTGGAACAGGGACTGGTCCCTCAGCAGTTCTTGCAGCTCCAGCTGTTCCCGTGGCACAGGCAGGAACAAGGGGATGATGGATGATCCCATAAAACCACCCGAGTCTTGTGATGGCTTTTGTAGGCAGTGAGCAGCCACAGCTCCAGGGTGAAAAATGGCTTTTCCTGGAGCAGGTACAGGTCACTCAGTGCTTGGGGAAAGAAGAAAACGTGACTGAGGATGTCACTGGAAGTGTGCTTTGAGGAGCAGTGGTAGATGAACTCCAGGGAAGGAGGACGCTTCCATGGGTGTCCAGAGCTCTGACAACCCAACTTGGGGTTGATTAACTCCAGAGGAGGAGTGGTAGCCTTACATTTCCTTAGGGTCTTACAGTTCCAGAGGCTGCTGAGACTTTGTGCCCATCTTGTCTGCACGGGAACAGGTGGGATCAGGTACTGCTTCCATCACTTCAGTGCCATTAACCTGCAGCCTCCCTGCAAACCCCCTCTGGGTTACACTGGTAACTACAGGTCCTGACAAACAGCAAGACAACATTGCTGACAATAGGAAAGCGTTGCTGGAAGGCTGGAAAAGTAGGGGGTGTGACAAGGGCTGCTGCTGTTCTCACAGTAAGGAGGGGGTTTGTTTAAGGAAATGAGACTGGATTTGTTTTATGTGTGGTGCTCCTGGCAAGTACATGTTGGATACCTTTTATCTTGTCCTCTTGATAGTTTGTCAAAATACTGAGCAGAGAGAGGGAGGGACCTTCCTGCTTCCAGCTGAGGTGCACATGGTGTCCCTGTAGGTGCTGGCAGTGGAGGAGCCTGCCTTCCCTCTTGGAGGTGGAGATCTCACCTTCCCACCACTCATATTCATAATGTGTTCCTGGGGATGGTTTGTCTTTTAAGATGCTTTTTGATGGAATAGTTGGGCTTTTCCTGTTGTTTTAACTGGTCTTAGTGTCTCCTGTTTGCCTCTCACTTGACCAAATGTTGGTCTCATTTTGTTCTGGAAGGTGGTTCAGGAAAGTGGATGGTTCAAGACCTTTCAGTGACTTTTCCCACTGGAATGAGGGCAAGTTTGCTGGCAGTGCTCACAGTCTGTGTGAGCAGCACCACATTCTCTCTGCCACAGGAATCCTCGTGCTCACTGATACTCTGCCTCAGAAAAACTCATTCGAAACATTTTGTACACAGGGGATTGATTATCTGCTGACAGGTAATGGGTTGACATCTTTCTGGTGTAAGACCAACATCTGTCTGAGGGCAAACAAGCAGTGCCTTTTCTAGACTTGAATGGGTTTCTGTGCTTTCCCACATCATCTCTGAGAATAAAACACCTGGTTTTTGGAGTAGAGACACCTGCATTTAGAGACACCACATTTTAGGAGAGCTCTCCTAAAATAATGGGAATATCAGGTCTATAAAATTCTGGCCATCTCCCTCGAGCAGAGTTTTGGATGTGATTTCCCAGTGCACATGTGGGCTGTAGGAGTTTTGTGGGCTCTGGGGGTGGTTTGGGGGCAGCAGAAACTGCTGCAGTTTCCTTCCTGGTGGAAGTGACAGCTTATGTTCTAAGAGGTTGTGGAAATACAAATTGTAGGAGAGTGGAAGTTGGTACCAGCCATCATTCCCCAGGAGAAGTGTGAGCTGCTGAGGCTGGACTTGCCTGGGAGGGCTCTGAGGAGCTTTGCAACTCCAGTAACAGGTGGAGTCATGTCCTCAGTCCACATTTAAAAAGGACCCCACAGCAGAGGCTGGAGCAGTGCTCCCAGGAGCTGAAGATGATCCATAAAACCTGGTTTTGTTGCGCCCAGCACTGGTTTTTGGCAGGCACTTCAGTGCTATTTGGCTGTTGAGCTCCCTGAACAGGGTGGTGTGGCAGTCACCCAGGTACCATAACAATCCCTCTTCTCTCAAGTGCAAAATCCTGCCTGCTGATGTTTTTAGTTCTGTTTTACAGAACTAGCAGTTTAACAAAAAGTTCTGGGTCGGTTTTCTCTCCAGGTTTTTGATTCCTACCACTGGAGAGGCGGGATCTGATGTTCTAAGCTGCAGTTTAAGTCTAATATCCAGTTAATCGTTGGAGAGCTGTGGGTCACATGCCCAGTGACCGTGTCTTAAATAAACTTGCCAAGCGACTTGTATTATTGAATGAATAAAATTAATAGTTCTACTTAATACATAGTTACAGCCCATTATTATTAAATTATTCTCAAATAAACTGTTATGGTGTGTTTACAGTGTGTGTGAAAGCAGAGAACACTCTGACCAGGTGATGTCAGAGTTGGTACCGCTGGGCAGGGTCTCCTCTGAGGTACCAGGTTGAGCTGAAGATGGTGAGGAGCTGCTGTTTAACTGCATCTGGCTGAGTTTTCATGCATAACCAAACAGATGAAGACTGGTTTAGCTCATTTATTGCATTGTGTTACAAAGAGGGTGGTCTTGGGCTGGGCTGAGACGTGGGAAGAATTACCTGACCAGCTTATCACCTGACCTTGGGAGAGAAAATGCTGTAATTTGCTTTAAAGATGTGTTTTAGTGGTTTTCTTTTGCTCCTGGTCTTCCAGGTTTTTGTTTTAAGGTTCAGCTCAGTCGCAGAGGCTTTGTGAAGTCAGTGCTCTGGTAAAGCCATGGGTTCAAAGCATAACGATAAGATAGTGCTGTTTGTCTAATGAGAAGGGAATATATTTCAGCAGACATTCCCTGCTCTCAATACTGTAACGTGCTGATTGAATTGTTGGGAGGGTTGTAGCTGGTGTGTCACCTCCTAAAGGTGCAATTAGGTGCAATTAATGTTTCCTAGTAAGAATTCTTACTGTCATATTCTGTGTTTGTATTTATTGTAAAAGAGTTTTGCTGAAAAGTTGGGAGCAATACTGGAGAGTGGAGGAATAGTCAGGCTCCACATCTAGAGCCGACTTCAGTCTGTTAAATATTTTGAGGCTCTGGGTTTGTTGAGCAACTTAAAAATGGGCAGCTGAAATTATACTGGAACTTGAGTGTAAGTGCTTTTACCAAGTCTGGAATTTGATTGAAAATGATCTGAATCGTTAATAATCTTATTCTAAAGGAACTGTATAATAACAGCATTAAGAAGCATCTTTGCCTTTGTTTTGCAAAGATACATTGAAGTTTCTCTGCCTCTGGTCATTTTTCAAACTAAAGGTTTTTCCTGTCACCCCTTCAAGCCACTTAAAATGAAACTCCTTGGATTCCCTTCGTATTGGAAGTCAGAGACAACTTCGAAGTGCTGCCTGTTACATGGGGGAAACTTGTTAGCCTAAGGAAAAGAGTGTTCAGGCAGAGATGTGCAAGTCTGGAGTTTTATCAGTCAATTTTGATGGACGTTTCTGTGTCTCCAGAGTGTGTTATTTCCCAAACATTTCAGTTCTTGCTGTGTGTATTTTTATTTCAGCCTTTAATCTGGACAATGAGCAGCCAGATTACGATATGGACTCTGAGGATGAAACCCTACTGAACAGGCTGAACAGGAAGATGGAAATCAAGCCACTGCAGTTCGAAATAATGGTTGACAGACTCGAAAAGGCCAGTTCTAGTCAGGTATTGTGGGAAGAAATCACTGAGTTCTGTTGGTTGTTCTGGTAGGTGGGTTCTGGGTGGGTGTTTTGTGTTCTACCCCCAGGATAAGTGTGTAGGAGGCTGCCACGTGCACAGCAATCCCATGGCTGTCTTACTGTCATATTGGCAATATTAGTAATCTAGACAAAACAAGGTGGGGAGGGAGCTTTTGGGGGCTGACTGGGGAGAGTTGCTTTTAGATTTTAATTCCTGACCACAGCATGTTAGAGAGGACAGCTTACAACTTGTTTTATACCCTGGTGGTGTGCAAGAAGCTTGTGGAGATCAGGGAGTGAATAGATTTGGCTATAAACACGTGAGATCTGAATCCTTTGTTTCACCTGTTTCTGTGGGCATTGGCTGCGGGTGATTTTTGGAAGATTAGAAACTCCAAAAGCCCAGGGAGTGAACCAACCATTTGTTCAGGTTGGGCCCTTGCAGTTCCTGCTGCTCAGAAGGGCACCAGTGTCCAAGTCAGATCCTGAGGGGTTCCAAGAGAGCAGTGTCTGGAGAAGGGTCTTAAAGCCCAAAATATTACTCCAAATCTACAGCTGAGGGAACAGTTTGTGAAAGGCAAGTTTGAAACAGGTGGAGTTATTTCTCCACAGCTCTGCCTCAGTTCCTTAACACGATTTAGTTCAGTGCTGTGTGTCAAGAGGCCAAAATGTCGGGTTTTTTACACCTTGGGGCAACTTGAACAAGGGAGATCTTTGCTTTTAATAAGGTAAAGATTTCTTACTATGCTAAGAAAGTAGGATGTGAAGGAAAAAATTAGGGAATAGGTTAGATGATACTTGTTGAACATGTACTTGGATCTCTTAGAGCTTTGATATAAACACCCCTGTTTTGGCTTTCAGTTCAAGCCATTCTGGTTATCACTTCTCAAGGTTAATACTCATCCTCCTTATGCTGGTTTCACCTTGCATTGCTGGAGCACTAAAGTTAAATTTAAGAATGGAAAGATGCTTTTCAAAATTAAAATGTTACAAGAGTATCGAATTTTCTCTGTAGATAAAAGCAACCCTCACAGGTTACTGGAGCCTGGGAAGAAGCAGCTTTGCTGCCTGGCAGATTCCCTCCCCACATGGGGTTACACTGCTCTCACATCCCACTTGGGGCTTCCTCACCATTCCCAGTTCCCAAGCCTTCCCTCTGAAATATTAAAGGATGCTGGTGGGAATGCCTTCCCCGCCAAGGAGGGGGCTCCAGACGTTCCTCTTGTGCATTCTGATAACCTCGTTTAAGCAGGGAGTAGAAGGGACTCTGCATCTGCAAGCAAAAACAACCACACAGGGGCAGTTTATTTTTTTTTGTGTTGATTTATTTTTTTAAGCGGTATGTTAATGGAAAAAAGGGAACAAAGGACAAACAAAACTGAAATTATTTTTAAGCGGTATTTTTCTCCTGTCTTTTAAAAACAGTTCAGTGTTTTTCTAATTCTACTGTAGATTGCAGTGGTTTTATTCTCCTCTGGCAGGAATTAACACATAATAGCAGTGGTTGGATTAGGATATCTTTATTTTTTTGCTTATTCTAAGATTTTAGTTTGACATGTTGCAAAAGTGCAAACTGAAGTTGTTCAGTTGATATTTTTCAAGTTATGGGGAAGATGAAGTGCAGCCTGAATTCTGCTCTAATTAATACTAGAGATATTATTTTCTTTTTATTTAATGAATGGGTTTAATGATATGAACATGTTAAACTAATGTACTAGTTAGTCAGTGATGGGGTTTGCATTTATTTTGAGTCTAATTTCCATATAAAAAGCTGAACATAAAAATAAAAGTTCTTTAAATTACCTCTGTACAACTGCCTCCTACTGAAATAACTTGCCCAAGAACTGAACAACTTTGGGCTGTAATAAACAGGGATGGTCATAATCCTTTCCCATCACAAAGTAAACATTTGGGGGGGGGGAAATTAAAAAGTAAGTTCACTTCAGAGTCTGTTCTCTCTACAGTAAATTACCTTGTAGGGGAACCAACATTAAACTGCAAAGAATGATACATTAATAATGACTAAGTAAGAAACTTGGGGTTTTTTTAAAGAAAAAAACAGTCGGATTAAAGTGGTTCCTAAATCCTGATCTGCAAACTGTCGTGAGTTATTTATATCCTGTGCTTGTAGTCGTTTCAGGCAGTGTTTTCAGATTTCATGAAAGATGGATGAAGTTCTGGAGTATTGTAGGGAAGATGTGATGATGCTGGCTCAGAAAATTTGTGTAACTGAGGAAGAACAACTGGTGGCTGAAGTACTTCAATGTACAAGAATATTTTCAACTCTTGTGCTAGAAAATAATTAAGTTTACTCAGAGAGCGTACAAGAAGTGTGAGTGCGTGGTGGCTTCCCCTACACCCCCATCCCAATTGCACCTCTCCCATGTTCTCTGTAGCTTGTGACACTTCAGGAGGCGAAATTGCTGCTAAATGAGGACGACTACCTGATCAAGGCTGTCTATGACTACTGGGTGAGGAAGAGGAAGAACTGCCGGGGGCCTTCCCTCATCCCCCAGATCAAGCAGGAGAAGAGGGACGGCTCCACCAACAACGACCCCTACGTGGCCTTCAGGAGGAGGACTGAGAAGATGCAGACCAGAAAGGTGACCTGGTTTGGATTTATCCCTTGGAATCCTGCAGGGAGAGGGAATCATTTGGATCCCTGTCCAGGGGGCAGTTTGTGTCCTTTTTGCGGAGAGCGGAAACTCAGAGCAGTGTCTGTAGCGGTTGTGGGACTTACTGGATTACAAACTTCCCTTTCTGGGAGAAAAAGGGGAAACAACGTTCCACTTGCCACGCAGTGAATAGTTCAGGTTTCGTATTTGTAGCATGAAGTGATTTGAACCAGGAAATCTGAAATCACTCAGCATTTTGCATCAACTTTGCACGGAACCAAGGCAGAAAAAATGTTATAGGAGCCAAGCTGTGAATTCCTTGCTCTGCCAAACTTCACTGGGTTTATGTGGCATCTGAGCAGACAAAGCATGGGGGGAAATGGCCGAGAAGCTGGGTTTTGTTTGCAGGTTGGATATGCTTTAGGAAAAGCTGCTTTGGAGTGTGCTCCTGAGCCTCACTTGCAGCAGCGTTTGTGTAACTTTATTTGCGCAGTTTAAGCCTCGTGGGTTTTGAGCTTGATTTAAAATGTGTTTGATCTCTCGACAGAACCGAAAGAATGATGAAGCTTCTTATGAGAAGATGTTGAAGTTGAGGAGGGAGTTCAGCAGAGCCATAACCATTCTGGAGATGATTAAGAGAAGAGAGAAGACAAAACGGGAGCTGTTGCATTTAACGTTAGAGGTGGTTGAGAAAAGGTAAAATTGCAGATTACACCTGTAAGAAGTTACTTATATAATGCCACGGTTTTAAATTTCATTAAATGGGTTTGAAAGCATCTCTCGTAATTTATTTCCGTGTGGAGGTGTGTCTTCTGCCCACGTGGCTGAAGACTTGTGTACCTCTTAAATATGTACTCACATATGACTTCAGAAGCTGAAATAAAAGGGGTTTATGCAGACTGTTGGCCTTTCAAACATTCCCCAGTGGAGATGCAGTATTTTAGTTTTAATCCTGTTTTTTGAGGTACCACTTGGGTGATTATGGAGGTGAAATCCTCAATGAAGTGAAGCTCAACAGACCTGAAAAAGAGATGGGCACAACTCCATCATCTCTCCACAATGGAAATCATCACAAAGGTCAAGAATGTAAAGTTAAGGTAAGGTTATTTCCTGCTGTGAATCGCTTGTTATTGAGTTCATCGTTCCTGTGGATATGCCCAGGTTGGAATTCAGATGTGGTTTTGAGGCAATAACCTGGAATGTGAGTAGTTCCAAGGTGCTTGGAGGTGTAGGCTGAGAGTTGAAGGCCTGTGGAAGTTTGTATTTAGCACCCGCGACACCTAGTGGTGCTGGCATTCCATACAATCCCCGGCTGGTTCTCCAGGAATTCTGCCATTCCTCGTGTTTCTCCTCTGGCTCTGAAGCTGAGCTCCTTTACTGGAGTTACTTTCAGTCAGTTACTGACAAGTGGTAATTTGGGGTGAACTTAAACCGCACTGGCTTCTCCTTCAAAGTGAGAGTTTTCCACGTGAAATAATCTTTTTAAAGGAAAGCTTTGAAGTTTAATAACATTTGTGTTCAAGTGAACAGTTTAATATCGATGGAGGTGCTCACCACAGAGAGTTTGTGTTAGAAACATCTTAAACAGCCAAACCAAATACCGTCGCATCTGTACAGAAGTATAAACATGAAGCAAATTAGATTGTTTCTTTGGAACCTATCTGAGCAGTTCAGAAAATGTGCTGTAGAAAAATTAGATTTCAGAAAAAAATTGGAATAGGAATTCCAATTGTAATATACTGAGTGCAAAGCAAGGAACCTCTTAGGTTATCTTACGGCTTGAGAGCTTTCAGTTTGTCTCTGCAGGTATTTATTAATAAACAATCAGAGGTTAAATTCTGGTTTTTCGTGTTTTGAATAAATTTTGCATGTCGTGTCTCAGATGTCTGCTTTGGGAGATAAGCAGTCATGTCTTCGTAATTAACCTTTCCTCTCCTCATGCCTAATTTATTTCACACACTTTGTTTTACCCCCCAGCATCCTCATCACTCCTCCCTGAAGGAGGAGGTGTCCGATGTTGTCCGTCAGAAGAAGAAGTACCTGAAGAAGCCCAAACTGGAGTGTGTAGTGACTCCTCAGCCCTCAGCTGAGCCCCTGCCTGTGCTCAGCAAGAGTGACATCAAACAGTACGACTTCCACAGCTCAGATGAAGATGAGTTCCCACAGGTAACAAACACCCTGCTGCAAAATCTCTGTGTACTCACAGCAGAGGTTTTCAGTTGCCTGTAATTTGGCCAGTCTGGCATGTCCACCTCTGGACAGTGACTGTATTTAAAACATCCCTGCATAAACTATGAGTTTTTCTTCTAAGTTATGCTTTGAGAAGCTGCATTTAAAATAGAAATGTGGCAGTCGGTGTTACGTGGATATAAATTTGTGTACTAAGTAAAAGTATATGAATATGGCAGTTGGAGAATGACGTTGCTCTCTGGTCTAGGTACCCTCGCCAGTGTCAGAAGCAGAAGAAGAAAACGATCCCGATGGACCCTGTGCTTTCAGGAGGAGAGCAGGATGCCAGTATTATGCTGTAAGACTGTGCTGTTGGATTTTGGGGGGGGTGAGGAAGGTGTTTCTGAAATTTAGGCTGGCACAGTGCTGATGTCATAGGTCTTCTGTTCCCACTCTCACCACCAAAACTTTGATGAACCCAGAGACAGTTTTCAGTCTTTGAGAATGACTCTCATTATGCTGTTACTGTGGGGTTACCTGAAGGTGATACAACATGTGTCCTGCAGACCAGTTCAGCCACTGCTAAGAAGGGAGAAGATCTTTTTTGTCTCCTCGCTTTCCTTAGCATGTCCTTTCTTCCAGCTCATAGAGCTCATTAGAGTTAGATCCCAGTTGTCCCAGTTGTGAGACCTGCTGAGGGATCCTGCCAGGACATTGAGTCTGCTAGTGAAGCAGAGGGTTTTCATCTGTTGCAGGTATTTGCCATATTTAAGTCAAAATTTTGTTTTGAAATCAGTGCAAACTCTAGATATGTTGAAAACCATGAGGTTGCAATTGCAAGAAAGCCCCTTTTCTGCATGGTTCCAGAGGGTCAGCTGGAGCTTCCCTCTTAGAATTTATCCTGCTTTCTCTTTTTACTTAGCCTTAACTCCTTTACCGAAAGGAGTTGAGGTGACTGAAAACTTGTATTTTCATTCTTTTCTGTTAGTTTTCCATTGCTGTTAGAAGCAGGTTATTTAACAGCCTAAATGTTAGTCTTGTTTGTTTGTCCTTTTAAACTTCCAAAGCCATTTGAGTTCGAGTTCACTCAGCATAAATTGATGGACTCTACAGCCCTGCATTTAAGCTGATCACAAAAATTGATGATGAGTATTATTAACCTGTCATTTGAGACAGCACGGAGCATTTCTGCTTGTAAAGATGGAATCGGAAAATCCCAGACTGGTTTGGGTTGGAAGGGACCTTAAAGCCCGTCCCATTCCACCCTCTGCCATGGACAGGGACACCTTCCACTAGCCCAGGTTGCTCCAAGCCCTGTCCAACCAAGTGGTTGCTCTCTGGGCAGTCTTCAACCTGTGCATGATAACCGGCAGTGCCCCAATCGAACCACACGCTCCGAGTGAGTGTAAAATTGCCTTGTCTGTTTTTCTTTGCAGCCTCGTTTGGACCAAACTAATTCTTCGTCTGAAAACCCCGAACTGGCAGAATTGGACAAACTGAGGTTCAGGCATTGCCTTACGACCCTGACAATTCCAAGGAGATGCATAGGATTTGCAAGGAGGCGGATTGGCAGGGGTGGAAGGTACAGCCGTGTTACTTTTAACTCTTTATTCCCCTTCAAAGTATTGAAAAGAGACAATCAAAGTGATGGTTTTTCTCCTTCTCTCTCCTCAGGGTTATAATGGACCGAATATCCACAGAACACGATCCTGTCTTGAGGCAGATTGACCCGGAAATGCTGAACAGTTTTCCAAGCTCTTCCCAGACTTTAGACTTTTCTTCTAATTTCTCACGGACCAATGCTTCCAATAAACCTTGTGAAAATAGACTGTCCCTTCCTGAAATCCTAAGCAATATCAGATCATGTCGACTGCAGTGTTTCCAGCCCAGGCTACTCAATCTCCAGGACAGCGATAGCGAAGAATGTACCTCAAGGAAACCAGGGCAGACTGTGAATAACAAAAGAGTCTCTGCAGCATCTGTAGCTTTATTGAACACCAGCAAGAACGGCATATCAGGTAGGCAAGGATTTGAATTTTTCTGGAGCTTAAAATACTGAATTTTGGAGGGTTTACCTGTGACTGGCCTGATAATATCAGCACCGCTGTGTATCTAAACCATAGATTAAAATAACTAATTATTTTGTATTTCTTGGAATATACAGACATTTCCCTCTTCCTCCTGCTGCTTTTATTTCAGTTCCAGTAGAATTTGGTGAAGTGCTGGATTCAAACGCACATTATTCAGAGGGATTCTGCTTGCATCAAGAATTGCTGAAGTGTAATTGAGTCTTCATGACTCTAATTGATCTGACTGTGTTTAAAGATAGAAGAATTTTCTAAAGGGCTAAAGAAAAGCCCCTGGTCTGAGAACAAAAATGTTGATACTGGAAGCATCCAGTGATGCCCCTTCTCTGATTTTTCAGCTAATCATCAACCACTGATTAAGGCTGGGAAATTGTCTTTTCCCCTGAATTTCATCTCCAGCTCTCACAGCCAATGCAGCCACCCTTTGGCTTTATGACCTGGCAGCTCCAGAAGAGCAAGACAGGCATTCCCACGTTAAAAAAAAAAACAAACAATAAAAAAGTTTCTTGTTTTGTCTTCACGAGAATATGAACTACACACAACATTTGTGAATACCTGTAGACGCCTTGCTGGGGATTGGAACAAAAGCTTCCAAAGGAAAAAAATTGTTTTAAGCTTAAATTAAATAGCCTTTGTGTCACTTGCTCCATATTCTAGAGTTCTAATTGGTCAAGTTTTAACATTGTAACTTGTTTGTAATCATAAAAGAATCATAACCACTGTCCTCTAAAAAGCTGAACAATTGGAGATAAACCAGGAGAGATCCTATCAAGCGTCAACAAGCACCTGATGAGTATTTCCATACTCTGTATATACAGAATTAGGTGTTGTAAGCCAGGATAATTAAACAATACAATAGGCTGACTCTGAATTCCATAATTAACTTCCTGTGGTTGTGGAACGGTCCATCTCTTCCACACTCAGTTGCAGGAATGGGTTTTTAATCATCAGTAACATAACCTCTAGAATTCCTGTGTGCAAATTGAAAGCTAAGCAGAGAATATTTATTGCAGCCTAATACTTCCATAACGTTTCAGGTTAGTCCTCGTAACCTTTATGTTGTTCTCTCCCAGGAAAAGATTTGCCCAGGAATATTTCTGCTGCATGAAAAGAACACATATACTGTGCTATGGCTTTATTTTATGTAATTATTCTTTTTGAAAGAACATGAAGGGCTGGAGAATTCCACCTGTGGCAGACAGGGGCAGTTGTGTGTGATGGGATTATTAAGCATCAGGAGATGTCTGGTTAAAGAAAGAGCAGAAAATAGAAGAGTTAAGGATGTGAAACATGGACTACAAGGAGCAAGGGTTTAGCTCGTAGCTCCTTATGTAACCAGAATGAGCAATACTGCAGGATTCCTGTTTGCAGGAGTAAAGTATGATGGCACCAAGGTATGGGAAGGTGCTTAGAAAGATCCAGGTTAAGCTGATTATTTATTTTCTGAGGGTTTTTTCATGATAATATAATATCAGTCAATTCCTGAAGGATTGGCTAGATGTAACACTTGGAATTCTGCTCTGGGTGGAGCCTACCTAAAACTTAGGAGAATATTTTGAGGTGGAAGGTGATCTGTGAAGGAAAAAAGTTGAAGAGATGTGTGAAATGCCCTTAACTGGCTGTGGGATTGCAGCAGCAGAGGAGAATTCCAGTGTCTGGGAAGATGGCACATGTTGATTAACGGAGAACAGTGTTTGTCTGCAGGGAAAGGGGAGCCTTGTGTTTTGTGGGGATCTGTGGATACATAAGAATAAAACATCAGCCCTTCCTGTGTCAAGTAATGCCCGTCAACAGGAATATCAATCCTAGATTGATCAAAATCAAGCATCAGTGATTTGCCCTGTTAGCACCAACACACCTCATGTGGGCCAGCACTGGGGTGCTGCAGGATTGGCACTGCTTGGGAAAGGGAACTAAAGGAAAGGGTGGAGAAACACACGTTTTAGTGGTGGCAGAGGCTGCAGAGAAATAGCTTAAAACGCATAAAGCCAAATCGGATGAGTCTGAGCCGCGTTGTGCAGGAATAGTAATAAACTTGTGTTAGAATTTTAAAAATCATCTGGGGAATACACTGAGAGTAGAGGTCCCTCAGCAGCTGAAGTGCATTATGCAGGGAAATTTATGGCTGTGCAAGACCTTTTTCATCCCAGGTTTAAGTTACAAACCGGATCCTGTAATTCTGGTGCAGGATCAGACAAGATAGACAACAGAATTGTTCCCCGAATGACTGAACCAGCAAGAGGCACAGTATTGGATTTTTCCACTAGTAAATAGTGAATAAATTTGAAAAGGGCTGGTCAGAGTCTGGTTGTGCATTAAATGAGCACAGTACTGTCACTGCATTTGGTGAAGTCATTCTCTTTGCTGAAATCAGTTGATTTTTATAGCACACTTACCTGTGCCTCCAGAGGAAACAGTGGCAGTACTGAAACTGATTACTTTTATTTTTTTTTAATGTTTTTATTTTAGAGAAGACTTGGAGTTGCTTTGGGTTTTGCTGCACAAGAATATTTAAAATTACCTCTGCATTTTATTTGTTCCTGTATTAATAAAGCCACTCTTCCTCTAGTATTTCCACCAAGGCACTGTAGAAACAGTGACTAATTTAAAAAAGTGTGACCAGTCTCTTCTTCCAAGTGCCTAATCAGTGCATGAATGAAAACCAGTTTTTTGAGCTAATTAACTTAACTCTTGCTCATGTCATAAGAACTGCAAGTGGGAAAACCATGTCCCTGGATACAGAGGACAGCTATTCCCAGCTGAAGGATTTTGCTTACGGAACAAACTTCTACCTTTTAGAGGTATTTTTTTCCCCAGCATTAAATACCATGTAGAAGTAATTAATAAAATGCCACTTTCGGGGCAGCCTGTAAGATGATCTTTGATTAAAGGCTTCAAATCCTGAGAGAAGTGACATAAAAGTGCAAACCAAAGCTGTCAAGGAGGAAGACTTAATTTGCCAGTGCCTTTTTTTCACCCCGTGGTGTTGCAGTATTTCAGTCCTGTGGCAAAATAGATGCTCGGTAGAGCCCTTGCACTTCACTCTGACCTTAAAGGCTGCCTTGGGACAGGGTAAAAGTTTGCTTTTTTTTTTTTTCCCTCTCTAGGACCCTTCAGTTGTTTGATTTGGCAGAAGCAAATGATATTAAATATGCTAATGAACATCTGCTGGTTTATAAGAAGGGGAGCAGCTGAGTTCAGTGTGACCACTGAGTAAATACCTGGTGGAGGGAGCGAAATCCAAACACGTTAAAGGCAGAGTGAGGGATTATTGCGTGGCTGCAGTCGCCTCCCCTGTACCCTGGAGTAGAGGGTTCATTGACTTTGTGGCCTGTGTCAGACTGGGAAGGAAGGGAGATTATAAACACAGAATATACCCTTGTTCTGAACTGTGTTTTTTTTTTTAATAAAACAGAAGGCATCATCTGGAATTTGTTACCTCAGAGCTTTAAAATATAAATACATATATATGTAATATTCCATAATGCTGTTCTTGGCCCTGTTGCCTGCAGTAATGCAGCATGTTTTGGGAGACTGTGGTAAGGGAACTTAGCAGGGTGAGCTGACTGAACTTTGAGTTAAATGCTTGTAGTCATAGGTAAGAACCTGCAGGAGGAACACAGTAAAACTAAATGCAGAATAAATGTGGTTTTAGAATAGGTTGGAATTTATAATATCCCTGCAGTCCAAGAGGAGTAACTCGAGGTCTCTCTAAGTAACATGGCTGAGAGCTGGTTTAATAACGTAGCAGTAGAGGAGGAGTTTCAGTACCAATTTCTGAGCAGTCACAGTCCTAATTCTGGTACTTTTTCAGAATGGAATTTCAGGACAACTGCGAATACTGAAAGTAGTAAATAGTACAGGCAGACCCTGAAAGATGGATCACTCCATATTTAACCCAGTGTCTGTTGATAAGAGGATATTGCAGAATCCAGGTGCTTCAGGTGCAGGACAGCTTCAGTCTTGGGAAAACAGGGTTCAGGATAAGCTGTTGAAGTGTATTCATGGGAATCTCTGAGAAGTGAATTCTCTCTTTACTTCCTTCTGAGAGAGCTCAGTTCTCAGGTTGGTGTCACCTGCACAAAACTCAGGCTTTAACATGAAGCACTTTAGCAGTATTTTCAGTTTATCAAGGGTGCAGTTCTTAGGGGGAGAATGTTAAAAACTGCTTTTCTAACTTCATTCCCTTCATGTGTTGGGAGCATGAGGCTTACTGGGGTGGCATTAACTTGCTTCTCATCATGTAGAAACTTCTGTCACTCCTAAACTCTTACTCCATTTAAAAAAGCAACTGGGAGACAAAATCCTGTTTAGGTCAAGTTGGAATTGTCAGATANTTGGGAAACAAAATCCTGTTCAGGTGAAACATGAGCAGATCCTTCAGGAAAGGTGGGAAAGAGGAAGGTCAAGTTGGAATTGTCAGATANTTCATTCCCTTCATGTGTTGGGAGCATGAGGCTTACTGGGGTGGCATTAACTTGCTTCTCATCATGTAGAAACTTCTGTCACTCCTAAACTCTTACTCCATTTAAAAAAGCAACTGGGAGACAAAATCCTGTTCAGGTCAAGTTGGAATTGTCAGATATGTGAATAGTCCTTTCAAGTGAGGGCTGATCTAGAACTGCACATACTGCTTAAATCTCAGGATTTTGGTGTTCTCCAGTGCCAGGCTTGTGTTTCCCTGGGAGTCCATTCTGGTGTCAGAGAAAGGGACAATAAGGGACTAGGAATTTTTACAGGAATAAACTCCAGTGCTCCCTGGGAGAGCAGATGCTCAACTCAGGCCAGGATACTTCATCCTCAGCCCTGATTTTTAGGCCGTGCTTGTTTTCTGAAAGGCAGGAAAATATTTTTCTCTAAGCTTTTGCCTGAAGCTACTGGAGAGAAAACCACTAAAGATAAAAACTGCTTAAAGGCAACAAAAGCTCTGAGTTCTTTTGTTCTAAATGGATTCAGTGTAAGAACACAACAAACAAACTGTAGCTTGACCTCTCCTTTACTTAAGAATATAGGAAGATCCTGGGAAGCATCTGGCACAGTGTATGTTGTCTTTGAGCACTTGTTGTCCGAAATAGCTGCACTGTTGCCTTTCAGATGTATTTACTTTGTGCAGGGCTGTGTAACTCTGCTCCCCTTTCTTTCCTGTAGTAACAGGGGGTATCACAGAGGAGCAGTTCCAGACACACCAACAGCAGTTGGTGCAAATGCAGAGGCAACAGCTGGCTCAGCTGCAGCAGAAACAGCAGTCCCAGCATTCCTCCCAGCAGGCACATCCAAAAGCACAGGTACTGCTCCCAAAATGTCCTCACATGCTGCTGATTCCTGTTTGTTTACTGTGTCCGTCTCTCGTACAAACTAAATATGTAACACCCCAGTGAAGGTATTACATTTGAGAGTGAATGTTGAATATTTTTAGCTGGGTTTTATTTTTTTACAAGTTGTACGTCATAGCTGCATTTTAGAAGTTGAGGAAGAGACTTCATAGTTTAATGTGTTCCCTGCATCCCCAGTGTAGAAACACCAGTGTGCTCTCAAGTCTTACTGCCTTCACTGGTGTTGCCTCCCTTCATGTAACAGCTCTGAAGAGACTCCTTTATTAAAATTACCTGATGAGGTAATGTTCTGTTATGGTAAGGTTCTGTTATGAGCAGATGTTCAGTGAGTACTCCAAATTGGTACCTCTGAGAGGAAAAACAGAGCTTGGCATATTTGCATATTCTGTCTTGTAAAAGAATCCCATTTTTCCTCTGTATACCTTACAAGGGAAGAAAGATTTTCAGGTGTACTTAGCTTTCTGTTACTTCCTTACCAAAAAATTATAAAAGTTGTTACTGTTTTCTATTACTTTGACTTTGAGCATTTAATATCTTAATTGCTTGTGCTGTTTGTCCCTTCCTCTCAGTGTTTTCTACCTCTGTTAATCAGGGATTCTGTGTTGGCAGATCCTGATGACAATTTTAAGTGTAAGGAGATGATGCCAGAATACTTAAACAAAAGGAATGAATTTTGGATCTTTAAAACACTCTAAGCTTCTGTGCAAAGTCATTTCTTAAATTAATATAAATTGCAATTGCAGAATTAACATTCTTTCCAGTCAGAATGGTAAGGCTTTCCAGTCCTTACTGTTGTCTCAGAGAAACTGGGCTGATGGATAAGGAGTGATTCCAGAAGGAGCAGGGCACAAATTGCTGTGGTACAAGTCACTCCATGAGAGTGGATGTACCATAAATACTAAACTCCCTGTAGGTTTGCAGTTGCAGAGTGTTTGCTGCCTGGAGACAGGAGAGAAAGGAGACTCAGGAAACTAAAGGCATAGTCCTCATCTTAAAGGAGACTTCTCAAAGACTTTCATGGAATCCCAGGCTGGTTTGGGTTGGAAGGGACCTCAAAGATCATCGCTTTCCACCCCCTGCCATGGGCAGGGACACCTTCCACCGGCCCAGGTGGCTCCAGATCCAACCTGGCCTTGGACACTTCCAGGGATCCAGGGGCAGCGACAGCTTCTCTGGGCAACCTGGGCCAGGGCCTGCCCACCCTCGCAGGGATATCCTTCCCAATATCCCATCTCTCCCCGCCCTCTGGCAGTGGGAAGCCATTCCCTGTGTCCTGTCCCTCCATCCCTTGTCCCCAGTCCCTCTCCAGCTGTCCTGGAGCCCCTTTAGGCCCTGGAAGGGGTTCTCAGGTCTCCCTGGAGCCTTCTCTCCTCCAGGCTGACCAGCACATGACAAGAGTGCTCTGTTGTGCTGAGAACTGCACTTGCCACTGAGTGGCTGGGTTGGGCAGGACTTGCCCAACACTTATTTGGACACTGATGTTCAACTTCCCATCAGTCTTGTGACACAGAAATACTCAGTGTTTTGGTGCAGTAGGTTACATGTAGAACAAGTCTGTCTTTATGTGGTGGTACTTGTGCACTAGAGCAATCCTAATACTACTTCATTTTGTACTTAGGTAATTATGAAAACCACTTTTTTTCCCCTCTTTTTCTCCTCCCAGGGCTCCAGCACCTCTGACTGTATGTCCAAAACCCTGGATTCAGCCAGTGCCCACTTTGCTGCCTCTGCAGTGGTCAGTGCTCCTGCCCCCGGCCGCAGTGAGGGCACCAAGGAACCCAACACCAGCCACAACAATATCAATGGTGTTGTCCAGCCTTCAGGTGATGATGCTTAAAACTCCTGTCTAGTATGAACCACGAGTGTCAGCTGTTCTTGCTTAACAACCGATCTTATTTCTGATTTAATGTATCAAAAATCAAGTACATTAATTGTGCTAGTTTTAAATAGAGTTCTCTAAGATACTCTTGGGCAATGGCNTAGAATCCCTAGAATCATGGAGTGTCCTGAGTTGGGAGGGACCCACAGAGATCATCCAAGTCCAGCTCCTTGCCCTGCACAGGACTGCCCCAAGAATCCTACCAATCCTGAGAACCTTGTCCAATATCTGTTGTTAATATGGATATAAAGCTGCCAAATGCTCTTTTGCATTAGAGGAGCGTTGTGTATTTTTCCTGGGGTTTATCTTTTAATAATCTGTTATGATCAAAAGTGTGACAGCACCTTAAAACCAGTGTGAATGTATAATTCAAAAATAAATCAATTGCTTAAACGTGAAGCACTTTGGGAAGGCAGTGGTAAAGTTGATAAGTTATTTGATCATTATCTCATGTATTCAGCCCAAAAGCTACTAACCAACTGCTACTGGCAATTCTTTTGACTTCACTGTAAGTTTTGGGTTTCACTGCATTCAGGAGTCTTCTCAAATTCAGGCAAAAGTGTAACCATTGGCATTCAGTGCCTTCTTCCCACCCCTCCTCCTGGTTGTGCTGGTGCCGTGGCCGTGTAGCCAAGAGGCAAATGTGATTTGGCATTGGGCTGCCAGCACAAAGAAAAGGCTTTTAGAGTAATTTGTTGTTTTAGCAGCTAATGATGTGATTAGTTTTATAGACCTTCTGCCAGGCTGGGTTAATGATAATATGAAATGAATAGAGGGAGAAAAAACACGACTGAATAAAATCAATATACTGGAACAGCTCCAGGAAAGGGGGGGGGAGAGAGAGAGAGAGAGATCTGTGTGTAATTCTCAGAGATTGTATCCAAGAGGGCAGTGGTTTGAGGGGTGTAAGATGAGGCACCATTGCTCAATTTTGTGACTGTGAAATAGGGGTTCTTGCGCTGTCCCAGTGACAGACATACTCACAGCATTACCTGGTTTAACAAACAGCGGTTTTTTTGTAACAGGAACCTCCAGAACCTTGTACTCCACCAACATGGCTTTATCATCCAGCCCAGGGATCTCAACTGTGCAGCTGGTAAGGACAGTTGGCCACAGCACCACAAACCACTTAATCCCAGCGCTGTGCACGAGCAGCCCCCAGGCTGTGCCCATGAACAATTCGTGCCTGCCCAGCACGGTGCACCTCAACAACGTCAGCGTGGTGTCCCCCGTCAACGTGCACATCAACACGCGGACGTCGGCGCCGTCCCCAACCGCCTTAAAACTCGCCACAGTCGCTGCCAGCATGGACAGAGTGCCAAAGGTGACCCCCAGCAGTGCCATCAGCAGTATAGCCAGGTGAGTGGGGGCAGGCTGGCAGGGCTGCTGGGGTGGTGCTGCCTGAGTCACGTGGAATCACGGGGTCACTGAGGTTGGAAAAGGCCTCCGAGGGCATCGAGGCCAACCTGTGCCCGAGTCCACCCTGTGCCACGTCCTGTCGTTCCTTGGACACTGCCAGGGATGGTGATTTCACCACCTCTCTGGGCAGTTGGAATGCTTGACAACCCTTTCCGTGAAAAAATTCCTCCTGCTGTCCAACGTGAACTGCCCCTGGCATGGCTTGAGGCTGTGTCCTCTCTCCAAGGTCACGGAGTCCCCCCTGTGCCCGATGCCCACCTCGTCCCCCAACCCAAAGCACTGAGTGCCACGACCAGGCCTTCCTTGGGCACCTCCAGGGCTGGGCACTCCAAGCCTCCCTGGGTTCCAATGCCTGACAGCCCTTTCCATGGAGAAGTTCCTCCTGCTGTCCAACCTGAACTGCCCCTGGCATGGCTTGAGGCTGTGTCCTCTCCATGCCCAGCTCTGCACTAGAGAGAATTGTTTCCCCACCTGAGAGACTTCCCAGCACAACTTCAGCCTCCCAAGAATACCCTCAGCACCTCCACCGTGGCCAAACCACAGGAGCTCATTTGGCAGATGAACCCCCCAAATCATTTGTGCTGTTCTTAGGCACCAGGAATTTTGGCAAACTTTGACTGTGTCTGCAATGGCCATTTAAATTGCAGGTTTAGCCATCTTAATTTGTGCCTTCTCACACAGCACTACCAGGTAGATTCTGTCAAACTCTGCAAACGTTCTCTCCGTAACTTTGGGAACCCATTTTGGGAGATACAGGCTGGCACATACCTTTTTTATATAACACACGTATCCATATGTATATGTAGATTTATGTGACATAGAAACCAGAAAACTGCATCTTACATAGAAAGATGAAATCACAGAATCATGGAGTTGTTTATTTTGGAAAGGACCTTCAAGATCATCAAGTCCAACCACAGAGATATTTATTCTCATTGAACAGCAGCACTGTTATTTTAGGATACTTAGAAGATGTTTCATAGCAGTGGTGGCAGGAGCTTGCAGTTGGCCAGATTGTCTGAAAATGGCAATACTTGGGGTTTGTTTTAAGTCTCTGCTGGACTATATGCTCTTTAAAGAAACAAATCTGTTTAGGAATTGGAAAAGTTAAAAATGGGTATTAGTAAATGATTAGAAAAAAAGATTTCTTGCACTTTAGGGAATTACAACACTTCGTTCACCGACAGAAAAACGGAGTTATTATTGTGTATCTTGACTTTGTTCAGGAGACTTTTCAGTACTATTTAGTGCTCTTACCCATAACTGAGGGGGGTAGTTGAGAATTAAATGCATTGACCTTGTAGAAGGGATGCGCTGTCAGTGGAGTAACGGCAGCTGCTGAAAGCCAGTGTTTACTTCTAAATCACGTTTGCAGTGTGTGCGTGCTGGGGCTTCTCCCTGGTGCGGGGAGAAACGGGCAACCAAGGAAAGAAACGCCCCGAAGTGCGCGAGGGAATCCCCCTTTGGTGGCTGTAACGGTGGGGTTTTGTTCCCTCGCAGGGAGAACCACGAACCGGAACGTCTGGGCTTGAACGGCATAGCAGAGACCACAGTGGCCATGGAAGTGACATAACCTCCACCCAGCGTCTCCGCCTGTGCCCGGGGCCTGCGCGCTTAATTCCAGCTGGATGCAAACCACGGCGCTCTGTGGGTCACAGAGAACTCGGACAGACCTAAATGGACTAGAACTGTATCGTGTATTAAGTCGCTATATAATGTAAATTTTGTAAAATTGGGAAAATCACTACCTTGTAAAATAGTTTATTTGTATCATCAATATTATTTCTGTTACTTGAATAGTAGATATTCATCATCATGCTTTTGCACTTGAATTTGCAACTGAATGGATTAAAAAAAAATAATTCTTTAATGGGATCATGAGCATGACATGGGATCCTGCATCACTTGTTTAAACTATTTATTTTGCCATGTTTACATTTTGTATCTTGTACAAATAAATGCAACTTTGTGTCTAAAAAAAAAAAGTTAAAGATTCATAGCTAGGAAACAAAATTCTTGTAATTTTTTTCTAAAGGAAATGTAAAGTTTTCACTTGGTTCATTTTGTTTCACAATTTGACTAGATGGACTTTTTGGTAAATACTTTAGTGGCATTTCACTGTCAAATATGAAGTTCAAGGCAAAATAGTATTTTCTATTACTGTGCAGGGGAAAGGGATGGATCGATACATGCAAATTTAATGTAGTAACTCACTTTTTCCATATATTTTGAATGTATATTTCTATTTATAATACCAGTTTATAAAAAATAATTACACAGGAGAGAGAGAGAGAGAATGAGAGAGGAAAAAAAAAAAGAGAGAACTGACTAGGAAAATTATGCATCTGGCACATGTGAAACTGTGCAGATCTGAGCAAAATTTTCACCTGATGACATTTTATCCGAAGACTCCGCGTATTTTAACCGGCTTTCCAACTGTACCACACCCACATTAAAGGATATTTTACCAGGTATGTATTGCATTATATATCATTGCAATAATTCATTATTGGATGTCTAGTTATCGAGCCATCCCAGGTGGTGGGGGGG
>VXAY01002481.1:178957-206997 GCA_013399855.1 Oxyruncus cristatus
CCCCCCAAACGGGTCCCTGGGAGGGGTTGAGCTCAGCAACCTGCCGGTGCTGGTTTTGGAGGGGGGGCATGGGACAGCACCGGGTGCCTGAACTCGAATTTTTGGTTTGCCTTGTCCTTGGTGCTTTATTTCACGTGTTGGTCCTCTGTGGTTAAACCAATAACGTGTTCCACACCAGACAACGATAAGGAGACCTTAAAAGTAATTGCCAGTGCAAGATTTGTTAAAATTCTTCTTAAAACCTTGAGTTTATTAGAGACTCCTCTCGGGAAAGTTGCGAAACAGTTGCAAGGGAAAAAAATGAGTCGATGCAGGACATAGGGGGTTACCTTGTTTTCTTATTCTTTTATGTAATTTATAGAAATGTTCTCCCTGTAGCCAAATTAATTGTCTTTCTTTGAAGGTTAAAGCTGTACCACCCCCAGCAGCCTGTTAACAATAGAATAATCAAATTGGTTATCAATCTTGGTCAGCGGGGGAGGGCTGCATTTGGCCAGCGAATATCAGGAACGAAAATGTAACTGTAGCACGGTCATTTGGGTGTTTTAAAAAAACAAATGTCAGCAAATTCCCCTCCCCCCCCCTTAAATAAATAAACCCTCAGACCCACTAAAAGCAGATTAAAATACGTCTGCTGTAAATCCTTCAGCAGGACTGTGTTTTTAGGAGAAATGGAGTTTGGAATTCTCTTTTCCCACTTATAATGTATCTTTTTTTTTCTATAAAGTATCTGTTGTCCGTGGGAAACAGTAACTAAATGGTTCGGAAGAGGTTTTTGTGTCTTTGCTGACGGGAGAGAATCCCTTTGGTAAAGGTAAAAGGGAAAAAATAACAGCAACTGTTAATTTCCTACCTTGGAAGGCTTTTTTTAAAAAATGGAGAGAAACAAGAAAAGCACGTGTGTTTATTGATATAAATATTTATTTTATATATACACATTCAGGCTGGCAGGTTTGAGGGGGTTTTTTGCTATCTTGAAAATCAGAGGCTTGGAGTTTCTCTCCTTTCCCAGGGCAAGATTTTCAGGTGCACGTTTTAATCCCCCCCACCAGCAGTGCAGTATGTCCTCGAATCCGGGTTCGGAACCATCCCACTGGGGCTCTGGGGGGATTGCTGGAGGTTTGGAGGTGTGAGTGAACAGGGAAAATCTCTCTGTATTCTTTGTCCTCTTCATTTGCAGCACCGAGCTGGTTGGGCTTCGGTGTAACTCGATCCCCAGTGGATTCCACTGCAGCATGAGTAGGAAATGCTACTTGTAATTGTCATTTGCTGGGTTTTGAAGGAGCTGCTTCCCTCCAACAAATAATGCCTGGCAGGGGGAGGAATCTTGATTCTGGTGGAGAGCACTACCAGAGTAGACTTCCTCCTAGAAAAGCAGGGCGTTAGACTTCAAAACCTCTGAGAAATGTTATATAAAGTACAAATAAACCAGAACCAAACACTCTTTTTCTTTTTTTTTCTTTTTTTTTTTTTTTTTTTTACTATAGCACTTGAAAACACTGCAATGCAGCTTTTATTTTTGATTCATATATTGGAAAGAAAAGGGTTCTATTGAAATTTTATAAAAAAAAAAACCCAAACCAAACCACCAACCTCTCCCAGAGGAATTGTGTCATCACCTGAGAAAAAAATAAAATAGAAATGATTTAAGGGAAACATCTTTTTTTGGTTTTTTTTGTTTCTTTTTTTTTTCCCCTGACTAGTAAGTCTGAATAAATTTACTTCTTCCCAGCAAACAATTGTGGGGAAAATGCCTTTTTTTTTTTTTTTTTCCCCCTCCCCCTGAACTTCCCACTGCCATCTCCCATTCTACTTCCCTAGGGCCATGAGCAGATTTTCCGACAAAAAATTAAGGACTGGATGATATTTCTGAAACAAGACTGGGTGATATTCCTGAAAATGAGCAGCACTGGAGGGAGTTTAACCACTTAGGCGTGAGTTTGCCTTTCAGGCCATGACTAAAGCTGGACCTCTGTGATGCCTGGGGTTGTGGGGGTCAGAGCTCCTTCTCAGGGAATTCCCAGGGCAGTGTCACCCCCTTGGAGCTGGGATTTGACCCAGTGTTTCATGTCCTGGCCCCTTCCATCCGCCTCCCTGTGCTTTGCTCTTGTAACAAAGGGCCAGGTGGGGAACATTACAAGTCTTACCTTCGGTTTTCCTTTGGTTAAATCAGACAAAACCCTCTGTGCTTTGATTCTGCTTCCAAGTTTAAACTATAAAAAGCCTCTCAGATGAATCTCACCTTTAACCAGGGCAGGGAAAGGCGAGGGGGGTAAATCCAGCCCTTTCCTTTGCGCTTGGCTGCCCAACAGAGTCCCCAGACTGCAGCTTCATTTTATGTCTATCTCTGCAACCTCAAGGTGACTCTCTGATTGATTGTGTTGGCTGACACACCTAAAAATGTATTTCTCTAGCTGACTTCCTTCTCGTGGGCTCGTTGGAGAGCGTGGAGCTGTTTGCTGGAGTGAGCAGTGGGGATAATCTGCCGTGGTTTTGTTGTGCTCATCCCTGTTCCTCCGAGTGCTTTTATTCCTGAGCAGCTGCCAAGGAAGGATGGAGAGAAGCTCAGCACCTGGTGGGATGCTCCCCAGGAGGGTGCTTTCTGCTTTGTGCTTATGGGAGGGAATAATTCCAGCCCCGTTGTAGAATATTTAGGAATTAGTTGTGAGGAGATGGCGTTTTCACCTCCTTTCTTTTTAAGTCTGGGGCGACCACTTCCTTTGAGTGCAGGGTGATTTCTCCAGACAAATGTCTCCTGTTAGGAAGGAGAACATCCAAAAGGCAGCTCGGGAAGCTCATGTTGTTACCAGGAAGGGGATAAAAGGCTCCTCATTGTGGCTGTCAGCTGCTTTGGGCGCTGCAGCGGCAGGGAATGTGTAAAGCCGGGCTTAGCAGGAGCTGCTGAGCTCTGCAGATCCCGGTGTCAGGCACAGGCAGAGCCTTTCCCAGCCCCTCGGTGCCCACCCCGGGGGGCTTCTGCCCGTGGAAAATCCAGCAGAGAGCCGGATCAGCGGGAGGATCCCCCAGGATTGAGCTTTACCCACAGGGGGGAAATTCCGTCGTCTCATCCGTGAAATATTCCACATAAATAACTAATGTGCCTGGAACCGAACGAACAGACTCATCACCTGATACTCTGCCGTGGTCACTGCTGCTCTGCAGTGTCATATTCCATGAAAGGAATTCCTGCGCAGGGCTAAGAGGTGGCTTTGATGATCCTTGCGGGTCCCTCCCAGCTCGGAATATTCTGTGAGAGAAAGGAAAACAAAGATTGATGGCTGATTGCCTTGCAGTGGGTGGGGTGGAAGCTGAGCAAGGTTGTGCTTTTTTTTTTTTTTTTTTTTTCTCTTTTGGAACGTCTTGTGCCGAGATTCTCGCTTATTTCCACCCTTAAAATACCTGGATGTGTTTTAGCTTTTCTCTCGTGTGCGCCAGTGAAGTCAGCAGAGTTTGTGCTAATAAAAAGCACGCTCTTAATGTGTTTTTAAATCCCTCCTGTACAGAGGTCTCTAGTGCTGTTAAGCAGTTGTCACTCTGAGGTTAAGACAGACCTAAAAAAAAAAAAAAAAGAAATATATCCCTGGGATAGTAGGTAAACAGCTAGTTAAAAAAAATAAAAATTAAAGAACTACCCTGTGCTGCTGGGCTTTTTTCCTGGTGCTTTTGGCAACAGCCAAGCTTCCATCTCTCCCTCAAAATGCACAACCCCTCTGCCTGTGGAGGATTTGTTCGTGGTGGATCTATAAATACCTTTTACCAAAGCTCCTGCTGCCTGGAAGATGTGAAGATGTGACTTCTGTCGTGGTGTAAAAGCTGTCAGTGGATACACAGAGTGCTGTTCTCCCAGCAGATCCCTTAGTCTGGGGAGCTGATCCTTGCTTTGTCTCCCAGCACCTTCCGTGTGTTTTCCAGCTCCTCTTTGCCAGTGAGGACTGAGGGAGTTTTTTGTGAAGGGCTGGTGTGGGATTCAGTCCCTGGCAGGGCTGAGCACGGCACTGCTGGGCAACCCTCGTGTCTGAAGGCTCCAGAGCTGCCAAACACCTTTGGGGGAGCTGCTGCTTTCAAAAGCATCTCCAGCCCTCCCACGGCCCGAGGTTTCGCTGCCCAGAGCTGCTGCCCCGTGGCTGAGCAGAGCCAGGACGTGCTGTGCTCATCCCCCCGTGGCTTTGGGCGATGCTGCTTTCGGGTCTCACTGTTTCCAGAGCAGCAGCAGCAGCAGGAGACTGACAGATCTGGCACTTGGGGTTTTTTTGGGGGGGGATTTGGGGGGTGATTTTTCTCAGCAGGTGTCTCAGGAAGAAGCAGAAGATCCTGTAGATCGTGGCATGTTGCTGGTCCCTTGGGAAGGAACAGCCACGGGATGATTCCACTGGCTCTGGGGGGCTTCTCTGTGCCTTGCGGGAAAAACTGTTTCGTTTCCTCCCGAAAACTGGTGTGGCCTTTGAGGGAGCCGAGTTATTTCCCACACTGCTGTGCTTCACACTTACTGCCAGGAGCTTGGTAGAAGGTGAAAATCACGGGATGGGATGGCTGTTGATGAGGTGACTGGCACAGGAGCGGCTTGGTTCTGGTTTTATGGTGCGTTGGCTGAAGAATGAAACGGTTCTGGAGCTAATTATGGAGAAATACGTTTATTTCTTGGCACGGCGAGACTCCCCATAAAGCACAGGAGCAAATGTACAACATCCCACTTCCACACTGTAAGTCAGGGGAAGAAAACCTGTCTTGATAAGGGCATTTGAGCTTCTCCAAACCCCAAGTTCTTTTCCACCCTGCCTTTGCATCTGTCCACTTGCACAGCCACAGGTGTCGGGGTGAGTGGCAGCTGACTCAGCTCCTGGGATTCTGTTGGCACTGAACCAGTTCTGGGAGGTACTCCTGAGACAGGGATTCTTCCCTTCCCATTAAGATTCCAAGCAGAATCCTTGGCTGCTTGAACACTGCTTGGAACGTCCTTACCAGGTTTAAGCACAGACGGTCACTGCTGTGGGGACAGAGCGGTTTGGCAGGGGGGGTTCTCTTTGGTTCCCTTCTGAATCCTCTGCTGTTCTCCTTCTGGAAAGGATGTTCTTTCAGGCTTGTCTGGAAGTGCTGAACCGGGGGGAAATTATCCATCGGGGATCGATGTGTGCTGCGTGGATGAGGCTGCACTTGTGTGTGCTCTTCTGTCTTCTAAAAAAGCAGTGAACTCAGGTGTGAAAACAGCTTCTATTTAGTGGTGGTGGTGGTGGTGGTGCTAGAAAGATGATTTGCTCAGAATAAAAAGCTTGTTTTCTCACCAAAGCGACTTCCCATTTCTGTTTTCTCAGGGCATCATCTTTTTTTTTTTTTTACCTTTTCCTAATCCCCCTTGGCAATTTTTCTCTAAAAAATACCTTCATCCTACTCCCCTCTCCTGTCAAAATCAGGGATTCCTACTTAGAGCTTTGAAACCTAAAATACGGATGATGTATTTCAACAAGATGGGTTGTCAAACAACTGGAAAATGTCGTTTCAAGCCACCCTGTGTTGCCTTTTCCCCTCTGGCACCTCCTTTTGGGCCCAGAAGGTTTAGACATTGAGGATCTGTCCTGGAGAACCTCGTTCCAGCCTCTGGCAGTGGTTTTTCCATCCCCTGGGGTGCACTGGGGAGTGACTGAGGCTTGGATTCATTTGGTAGGTGTTTGTTGAGCCTGGTGCAGTCAGGTTTAGGGAAGGATGAGATGCCACTCTGAAGTCTTTAATTTTAACATATCTTTCTTTCCCTGTGGTAGCTTTTTGAGGGTTGGGGTGGGGAGGGGAAAACAGAGGAGGAAAGATGATTTAATTTAGTTTTTAAATTGGGTACCGCCACCCTTGGTATTGTCTTGGTGTCCTTCCTGTTATCATGAAAATGACTCACTCGGGATTTGTTTTCTTCCAAAATTCTGTCTGGTTGCTGATGAGTTTCTGCTTAAAATCTGGCTGGTTCAGTTGAAGACAGAAGTGCATTTGGAATTGCGAATGTTTGCGTGAGAAGATCTCTTCCAGACAAGGGGATTTTTTTGTGGTTTGTTGTGTTTTTTGTTGTTTGGGCGCGGTTTTTTTTCCCATTTTTTTCGTAACATCCGCACCAGTCCTGTGCACTTGTGTCTGCTTTCGTTGGGTTCCTGTGAGCTGGGCGTGCTTTGTCTTATGGAAGCCAACAAGACCGAGCACAGGTACCTCCCAGATGCTTCCAGGCTCTTTATTTTCCCTCTTTTGTTCTCGTGTTGCCGAAACCTTTCGGAACGCGGGTGTAGAAGCAGAACAAGTGATTTAGAGTCGCTCAGTAATTGTCTGACACTTCTTGACTCTGACCGTGGTGTTGCCAGTGTTTGTTTTGCCTGCCCCGGTGGAAGGTACACATTGGATAATGGTGCTTGGCTTTGTGAACCGGGAAAATGCCTCTATTCCATTTTGCTGGACTTTGGAGTGTGAAAACATCGCATGCTTAAATAACCCCAACAAAACCAACCCAGCACAGCAGCAGCGAAAAAAAAAAACACCTTTACCTCAAAATATCCCAAATGGGATCCTTCAGAATCTCAAAGGGTCCATCCCCCCACGGGTGTGGGATTCCTGATGGATTTCGTTCACCTCCTGGGAAGAGCCAAGCCATTCCTATGTATTTATGGCCTCTTTGGTTCTTGGCTTTCCGTGGGATGTCCTGGAAATGTATGTGATTGTGATCGGGTTCCCATCAGAACATCAGCAACTGGTCCCACGACAGCGTCAGGAAATGCATATTTTCAAAGTATGGCATGGAATTTAATTGGCACCAGGAACGTGGCAGTTTTTCCCCCCCTCTGAGAAATGAGTACCCAGAGATAAAAACTTAAATATTTAATAGCATTGCTCTTAGATGCCTTTGCCAAAAATGATTCATTTTTCCAGTGCCTCTCTGCGAAGAGAAATTTTTCTCTGCTGCCTGTTCATGATGGTGGACAGGAGGTGCCTTTGGTTGGTGGAAGAGACTGTTCTGGGTCAGGGAGCAGTGGGATTCCTGCAAAACTGGGCTTGTTCTGAAGCTTTTGTTAAACACTTCAGCTGCACGGGGACAATTTGGTACCGAAACCACATTTTGTTACAAGTTAAATGGCCCAAAGGCTTTCAGTAACTTCTGCAGTACAAGACATTCCTGAATTTACTTGGATATTGTTGCTGTGACAGGCTGTTCCATCCAGCTGTCCTTGTGGCAGCCTCTGCCACAAGACCTCAGAGTCTGAGGGGTGAAAGTTGACTTTTAAAGTCACATTGGGGATGTGCAGGGAAGCCTCTGACACACCAGAGTCATTGTGACTGCTGAATTATTCCCCCACCGAGCAAAGGATGTGCAGGAGACCGTTCTCCGAATTGGGGTAACTGGGTTAGTGAGTATTTTTAGCAAAGCTGTTACCAGAAGTCGGATTTTTCTGCAGTTGTAATCTCTTTTGCTGCCTGCCCAGCCCTCCTGCATTGCTGGGATCTCAGTATTTAGGCCAGCAGGGAGATGTGGGAATGCTGCAGCTTCTCCCAGAACTTGGAGGTTTTGTGTTGTTCACCCGGTAATACTCTGCTCCTCCGAGGTTTTCCAGGGGATGCTCAGGAGCTGTTCCATGGCACACACAGTTCTCTGCACTCCCACAGCTCCGTCTTCTCCAGCTGCACCAGTTAATTCCTCTCAAACACTTATTTTTATCGCTGTATAAATCACACAAATGCCACTGCTCAGCATTAACCTGTTACCCTCAAACTGCTGCCGGCATGTCATATCTGTCCTCTGCTTCTTTCTCCCTTTACATTACCTTTTTTTTTCCCTGTCCCCTTTTATATTACATCTATTTTTCCCTCTCTCCTTTTATATTTCTTCCCCTCCCTCCCCTTTTATCTTGCATTTTGTTTGGCCGTCTCCTCTTAAAAACTCTCCATATTCTTTTTGTATTTTCCTCCCCCTTTCTGGGCCAACCCTAAATATCCACCCAGCTGTCATTTGATAAACTCACTGGCTTGATTGTTTCCCCACTTTATGGCGTCTTCCACAGTTTAACTTCAAAGCAAACCAGTTCAATGCTGCAAACAAATCTTACAGCAACGTTAATCTCACTATACAGGAGCACGTGTTCCTTTATCCTGGAGAGAAATATTTGCTTATATTGGCAACAGAGGATTTATTCTGCCCATTGCTTGCTTTATGTGCAGCCCAGATTTTCAGAGTATTATGGAGTAACCTCAGCCATAAACTTCAAACAGAGCCGTTGCCAGCAAACCCAACTTCTTTTAATCTTCCAAATGTGATGCTGGAGCTGTGAAGCTCCGAGGAAGGGTTTGCCTGTGCAGGAGCGGGGTTGGACTGAAGGAAAATGGAAGCCCCTGAGGTGGTTTCGTAGCTGGGTGTGTGCCAGAATTGGTCATAGCCTATCACTTAATACGGGAGTCCTGTGTTTCTTACAATTAATTATCCCCTTGTTGTGTTTCCTGATCTGGGCAGGTGCTGTTCCAGCAGCGGCAGTGCTGGAACTGTAACGTGTAATTTTGATGGAGCTCAGTAAGTTGCTTTTTTGCCTTGATGCACCTGTAAATCTGTTAGCAGGGCTTGGATTTGGTCTGTTTTGGATGCAGACTTTGTAGCAGAACTCAACAAACCTGGGTTTGACTTGCCAGTGACCTGAGGCGTCAGCTCCTTGATCCCTGTTTGTGCAGTGGGAACACTCCTTGCTTTCCCCGGAATTTTATTATTGGGTTTGCAGGTTTCAATTTCGGGGGTTTCTGATTTTTGCGCAGCTGCCTGTGCACGCTTCAGGCTCATTTTGAGAAAGTCATTTGGGACTCTCTGAAACACAAGAAGCCCGAAAGCTGAAGCAGGTGCTGGACGTGGGAATTCAGAGCAATTACTGTGTCCCGGAGTCCTGAAGGGAGGCACCCACGGTGTTTAGGGTCTGGAGAGCTTTGCTGTGTGTCTGCCCTGCTTTTCCAAGGGCATAAATGGGTTTGTGGCACCGGCAGAGGCTGAGCTGTGTGAGCACAGCGGGGGCTGTGCAGGGACAGGCTGGAGCCGTGTCGGGCAGTGCTGTCCCGCTGCTCCACCTCTGATCCCGCTCCATCCATGCTGAGCGGTGCAGCAGGGATAATAAGGCAGCCTCGTGTCCCTGGATGCAGCACTCAGCCCCTCCAGGTCCTCCTTGCTGCACGCTGGTGTGGCTGGGAACAGTTATCCCTCCTGGGAACAGTTATCCTTCCTCTTGGATACGGGAGAAGGATCAGGTGGAGAGGAGGCCTTGCTCATTTACCAGTGACCCCCAAGGCTGAGCTGGTTTGTGTAACAAAAACGACTTGCTTTTTAGTTTTGCTATTATTATTATTATTATTATTATTATTATTATTATTATTATTATTATTATTATTATTAAAACCCGCCATTTGGAGTAGCTTTCAGAGGCTTTGGGGATCCGGGAATTGTAAATTGGATTAAGCATCGAGGATGGGGACGATGAGACCTCGGTGGCTTCAGGATTAAGGCGTTGTTTTTTGGTTGGTTTGGCTTTTTTAAAAGTAGTGCCAAATGCTGAGGGTGGCTGGAGGCTGAAATCCTGCAGGTTGTGGCTTAACGGGAAGAGCCACTGCTTTATACCGATGAAATGAAAGGTCTTCATGATTATTTGCTCCCTCCTGCTAATTGCCAGCCCGGTGTGTCCCAGCTTCTGCTTGTCTCTGCTGCAGAAAAATCCGAATATGAGCGATGCTTTACATAAGAACAGGGCCTGTGTTTGCGTGACTCCTTCTGCGGGTCGTGGTCCTTCCCTCCTTTCCCTGTCGCCGCGTCAGGAAGCAGCACCGGGGCTTTCACTCACGGGCACGAGTGTTGAACACCATCACTCAACTCGGGGAACGGAGCCCGGCAGGGCCGCACCCCGCTCCGAGGATTTGGGAATTGCAGAGGGAATACAGCAGCATCTGATAGTGGAATCACTGGCAGATAATTCCAGGCCGTTTCTGGATAATTTAGCAGAAAGTGGGGCTGCTCTGCTGATCTCACTGCTGTGCTGGAAGAGCTGTAATGCATTTCTAGCTGCAGGGAGAGCACAGGAGGGGTTATGAGCCAGAAAACCTATTTTTTTTTTGCTCATAAAAAGCCCCCCAAGTGACCCAAGAAGGTCCAGGCAGTGCAGTTGAACAGGAAATCCTGCAGCTCTTTGTCCTTACGGAGTTCACGAGGGTGTTTTGCTGTGTGGGCCTGGGTGTGGTGTGTTTTACCCAGCTCAGTAATACCACTTTTATTCATATATATATATGTATACATGTTCAATATGTTCATATTTAACTGTGTGAGCTGCAGTCTGTGTAGTAACACACTCAGAACCCTTTGCCAGCTGTCCAGGAGAGCCCAGCTTGTCACCACCAGTTTCTCAGTGTGGGACAAGGTGGTGCAAATGTTCCTGCTGCCAAATGCAGAGCCAGGTGGGACCAGTTCCCCTTGGATTTCAAAAGAGGTTTAAAATGATTCTGAATTTCTTGATGACTGATTTATTTATCAGTGGTGGATTAACTTCTGAGAAATGCAAACCCCAGGTTCTTTAAGTACTCCATTTTCCTCCTGACAACTGGTGTAAAAAAGGAGGAAACAGTAACTCTGGTTTTTAGGGGATTTTTTTTTTGTCTCTACTTGTCTAATTACCTTGCAGGATTTTTATCCTAGGAACTAGAGGTACAAATAAGAATGCCTTGGCTGGGGGGAGGACTGCGGAGTATTTCCAAACCAAGCTCTGCAGCACCATGATCCCAATCCCACAAACACATGGGGCTGACAGATAGCATTGGGGTCTCTGTTTAGCACGTTCCTATTTTAATTTTTTAAAATATTATTAATTTTTTTTTTAAATAATTACCCGGTCTCCCCCATGCCTGTGCTTGAGGGAGACTTTTTTGTCTGGTGCCAAAATTGTGAGGTTTGAATGAGTCAAGTAAAACTAAGAGTTCTGCTTTTTTTTTTTTTTTAATTTTATTTTTCTTTTTAAATCCAGAGAAGGAGGGACGGAAGGAGATCAGTGCCAGAAGCAGAAGCTGGTGGTGAGGTTATGGATGGGGGGGTGAGCAGGTTCCTCTGGGTCCCAAGGGTTTGTGGCTGGCTGTGCTGGGTGGTTTTGGGGGGGCTGTGCTCTCTCTTCTGCACCCCAACCTCTCTGAAACTGGGTGTAACAAAGGGGCAGAAGACACTGGGCAAACCGGGGTAAGAATCAGGAGGTAAAAAAAATAGAAGTCAGTGGAAGTTTTTGGGGCACCACAGTTTAAAAAAGACAGTAAACCATCAGAGAACATGCAAAGGAGGATGGGGAAGGGTCTGCAGGGGCCTTAGGGGGAGCCTGGAGGAGAGGAGACCGAGGGAGATCTCACTGGGGTCTGCAACATCCTCCCGAGGGGCAGCTCTGATCTGTGCCCTGGGTGAGCAGGGACAGGACCCAGGGAAGGGCTGGAGCTGTGCCAGGGCAGGCTCAGGTTGGATCTCAGGACAAGGCTCTTCCCCCAGAGGGTGGTTGGCACTGACCAGGCTCCCCAGGGCAGTGGGCACGGCCCCAAGGCTGCCAGAGCTCCAGGAGGGTTTGGACAACGCTCTGAGGGACAGGGGGGGATTGTTGGGGTGTCTGTGCAGGGCCAGGGCTTGTACTGATGTTCCTTGTGGGTCCCTTCCAGCTCAGGATGTTCCAGGATTCTATGAAGAGTTACCAGAGGGAAGGGAGGTCAGTGATGTTGTGATGGGGCTCAAACACCCTGTGAAACACTGACATTCCGGGGCGTTCCTTCCTGGGAGAGCCGGTTTTCCTCTTCTGTTCTCATGAAACAAGCTTTGAGCTTTCCAGGTGTGGGACACGGACCTGGCAGGGCTGGGTGTGCCTCAGGTGCTGCAGAACCAGCACGGGGAGAGGTGGAGGGTGCCCAGAGCCCCCCCAGAGTGGCCCTGCCCGCGCAGGGTCTGTGCAGAGAACGCTGTTCTCCGTCTGGCTTTGAAGAGGTTTGTTGCCAGGAGCAACTTGTCTGCATTAGTTTGTGACAGGGTGATTGCTCTGCCTGCCTTGACATCTCAAGGCCCTTCTGTCCCCAAATCGTGGCTGTTCCAGTACTCCTCGAGCTGCAGAGCTGAGCATCTCCAATAGATGCAGGTCAAGGCTACAACTCATCCAGCTACAACAAAGGAGAAGGTAATTCTGGGGCAGCCATGCATCGAATATCTCTGTAGCTAAAACCAGGCGTACACTGTGCTGCTTTCTGCCCTTTCAGCTCTTCTTTTGAGTATCCCTTTTCAGTGGAAAAGGTGGAGGGAAGTACCTTCTGCCACTCTCCCTCTGTGGTTCTCTGAGTTTTAGTTGGATCGCGTGAACGGAGGCCGGTGCGGAGCAGTGACACGGTGTTCCTGTTTCACCGTGGGGTTTTAAAATCCTGCCGCAGCACCAGGGCCGTGAACATGCCAGCTTGCAGCACTCCTGGCATTTAGAGCCTCAGTTTGTAAACGAGGAAGTGGGGTTTGAGTTGTTGTTACTGGTCTCCCAGTGAATCAGGAACAAACCCGACCAGCAAAGGTGTCAAGGGGTTATTTCCTGGGCTCTGGGGTTGTGGTTGCTCTGTGAACCAGGAACACACTCAACCAGCAAGGTACCAAGGGCTGAGGGTTATTTCCTGAGCTCTGGGGTATGGTTCTTCCTTAGGTTATGAATGTCTTGGATTCTACTAGGCTGGACTTTGGAATACCCGAGATTTTCACTTCCTGAGGGCAGAGGAAAATAAATCTGCACGTCCCAGTGTTGCTGTCGGTCCTGCAGTTGCTGTGGGTGAGGGTGGGATGAGAACACTCAGCTGTGCTTGGTGGAGAACCATGTTCTTGCCGTGGCCATCACGCAGACGGTGCTTCGGCTCCTCGCAGGTCGGTTTGGGGAGCAGAGATGAGCCTGGGCTGGCTGCTGCTGTGAGGGCCAGCACAGTTCTGAGACCCTCCAGGAACTCCTCCCTCGGGATCCACTCACACAGTGAATTAGTGGCTCTGGACTAATCCCTGAACGAGACTAAAGCCCAGCTGCAAGTGTGACAGCGTGCTTGGGATCCGCTTTCTCTGCAGAACAAACGCCGGGCAGGGGGGTGCAAGGATCCCCCTCATTCCCTTTTGCCGAGATATATCCCCCCTGACGGGACACCCCGTGAGCAGTGCTGAGGATTATTCCCTGATCCCCTCCAGCCCTTGCTTTTCAGAGCACACTGACAGCAAAGCTGCTCCCTGGACCGGCGGTGCCCTCTGGTTTGGCTGTGACCCCTCCTGACCCGGGGTGGATTTGAATCCTCGACTGACAGTGCTCAGGATCCCGTTACTAATCTCCTGAGCCACCCAGTTGCCCCATAAATCTGCAAGTGATACGTTTAACAAAGCAGAGATTAACACGAGGCTGCCAGGGCAGAATTGAGATGTAGTTTTGGGTGCTTTGTGCTCCGCTTCCCCTCTGTAGGTGGAGCTTCCTGGGGACTGTCGCCAGAACGGCTTTGTTTTGAAATATCCACCTGTTCTGCTTTTTTGCTGGGATGTTACAGACCCTGACAACCTGCTCCACACGCCTTATTCCCACAGTCCCCACCCGTGATGGCCTTGCCTGACCCCTCCTCCGTTGCTGCCCCGGGGGGAGCTGCCTGAGGGTGGGTTTTCCTGCCTTACTTTCTGGCCGTGAAACCGTAATTTTTGGTGAAAGAAAATCACAGTGTTCTCCAGATAACAAAAAACCAGCCGTGTCAAACCAGTTTGGAAGTATTGAATTTTACGAAATAGGAATTAATCGCAGAATGTCAGGATGGTTTGGGTTGGAAAAGCCCTTTAATCCAACCATCCCCCCCCAAGGACTACCCCCTGTCCCCAGGTGCCACATCTACGTGGCCTTTAAATCCCTCCAGGGATGGGGACTCCACCACTTTCCTGGGAGACTGTTCCAGGGCTTGATCACCCTTTCTGGGAATAAACTTTTCCTAATATTCCTTGTTTTCATTCTCAACTGCTCCTAAAATCCCAGGAGCTTCAGTTGGAGGAGCCTCAGGCTTCCTAAATTATGGCACTTTTCTTTGCCTTTTCTTCTCCAGAGAATATTTTCTGTGTTTCCTTGCTAAGCTGTTAGTTTTTATTGTTTTATGTACGAAATGAACTGTCAGATTCTCTTATCCCATTGCTACAAGGAGGCAGGGTAGGGCAGCTGGAATGCTGGAGCCTGGTAAAAACCAGGAAAAATTCGGATAACTTGCACTAGTTTGCACCAATACAAGTCAATAATAATGGGAGAGCTGTGACCCTGAGTATTGCTGTGTCAGAACGATAAAAAGTGTTGCTCAAGAGGATTATTTGACAGTTGCCTTTGTTTTGGGAGCTCTTTACACTTCAAACTCATAGGAAGTTTCTTAAAGAGCCTGTTTTCCATGTGGAAGAAAGGCTTTAAAATAAACTTCTAAGGTTTGATTTCCTAAATTGCAGCTCTTCAGCAAAAGAAAATAATGCTTTCTGAAGTGGTTTGGGGTTTGTTTTTTTTTTGCAAGGAGTTAAAGGTTCTTTCTGCTGGCAGGGAGAGCTAAAAGTGGATCTCTGGCCGTGAGCCAAACTCCATCAGCTCCACAGAAATATTCATAAAGTAGATCAATAATTAAGCCCTCTGTGCAAAATAATGCTGGGTTTGTCTCAGGTTGCTCTGCAGTGCCTGGTCATACGTGGCTGCTTGGTTTAATTTATTTTCCAAATGAGTTTTTGGGAATATTAGCAAGATTTAGGCTTTTTTTTTTTTTTTTTTTTTTTTTTTCACAACTTGGTGTGACTATTTGGTGTATTGGGGTTATTCTGAATAAATTTCCTTATTTTTTTTTTTTAACCCAGGCATTCAGAAATTTCATCCACTGGGTGATTGGCTGCTGCTCCAGTGTTTTTATAGGGCAAGATGACACGGAAAATGGATTGGGATGGCAGTGGCATTTCCTTAGTCAGTACAACTGGATAAAGGGAGAACATAATAACTGAATTTAACATAGTTAACTGAATTTAACTGCTTTTCTAACGTGCTTTTATTTTCTCCCTCTGTTTGTAACCATGGTTTTGATTCTCAGTAGAGATAAATGGCTTTAGGAGGATAGAGCCTGTTTATTTCTTGGGCCTTGTCAACCAAACAATAACAACCTGTAGTTGCAGAACCTCTGTAACCTGTGGGGAAAAGAATTCCCTCTGTCTCCTAAGTTCACTGTAATTCCAGGGGGGATTTGCAGGGCCAGCTATTTATCCCACTTGGGAATGGAGGAAGTGTTCAGTAAATGTGGCCTCTGCATTTTCAAAGGGAGTGAAGACTTGAATTCCTGCTCTCTAGGCTGGAGGGGAGGAATGTGTTTTATTCCACCTTCTGCGGGAGAAACTCGGTGCAGTGCAGGACGTGCCTCGACTGAAAAATGGGATTGCCACTGCTAATAATTCGCCTTCTCTCCTCTTTGAAAAGTTCTGTCTTCCAGGCCTGCAATTACGCATCTTTTATTTATAAAACTATTCCTACAAGAGCACTTAGGGTAGGGAAAACTATCTGGGCAGTAATTAGCCGCATTAATGAAGCTGCTGCACGTCACGTGGCGGCGCTACCTGGGCGCTCGTCCGCGCGGGGCTCTGGCAGTGGCATCGTGTGCAGCCAGTCAGACCCGCTCACAGATCATTCCAGCTGCATCAGGGAAACGCTGGGAGCTGGACAGGGAGCCAGGGTAACGCTGACAGGGATGCGGCACCGTCAGGGTTTGCCAAGCGATTCGTCTGATAAACCGAGCCCTGGTTTCTGCAGGGACCAAAAGCCTTCCCCAGCCGCTGAGTCCGTGGCTCGTTGCAGCTCTTTCACAGGGATAAAGGGCGTGCCTTTATTTGACCAGGCAGTGGGGAAAAGAACCCTCCTGCTCCTGCTGAGCCCCTTTCCAGACCCCCTGGCGCAGGGATGCAGCTGGAAGCATGGACACATGGACCTTGTGACCTGTGGTCCCGCTTTGGTTGCCGGTCCTTAGGCCCCCACAAACATGGATGCACACAGAATGAAGTCCCTCACCCGGGAAGAGAGTTAGAAAGGAATTCTGGAAGAAGATAGGACTGTGCTGGTTGGATGTGGGGCATAGCCAGACAAGCAGGGTGACCAGCAGACTCCTCCCAGAGCTGGTGCTTTCCCCTCTTCATCCCATGTTGGTTCCTCCCTAAATCACCCACATCACTCCCTTTCCTTGCCTTCGTCCTCCCACAGACATCCCTAAACTCTTGTATAACCCTGAAATGTTGCCCTGTCAGGATGGCTCTTCCTGGCTCAGAGCACTCCAGAGAGGTTTGGGTTGGAAGGGACCTTAAAGCCCATCCAGTCCCACCCCCTGCCATGGGCAGGGACACCTTCCACCAGCCCAGGTTGCTCCAAGCCCCGTCCAGCGTGGCCTTGGACACTTCCAGGGATCCAGGGGCAGCCACAGCTTCTCTGGGAAACTTCTCTGGGACTCCCTCCTGCCTCCGAGCTCTTGTGCTCCTTGGGATGTGTTGTCTGCTCAAGCAGAACAAACCTGGATCTGTCCTGTGAGGAATCTGGGTGGTGTCTCTAATTTTAGGGGATGGCTTAGGCTAAAACCCCTCACCCTACCTGAATGTCTCCTCACAGCCCCCCAAAACCAAAGAAACCTCAGCATTTTGTGTTCTCTCTTCCTCTTTCCTACTTGAGCAATTCTGTCCCTGAGCTCCCTGCTGGCTCTTGGGAATTCTGTCCTGAGCCACCTCACCTGGCCCATAGTTTTTGTACGGACTTTGGGGACGGGGCTGTGGATTCAGAAGCCTCAAGGTGAGGTGTCATCTCACAATCCATGGGTGGAGTCGACCCTCAACTTCTACCTGAAGATCCCCGGGGATTTAATCATGGGATTATATTAGGGCTTCTCGTTCCTAGCAAGCACTGAGAACTCCTCATTTCCTGTCTGGGTGGAATTTCGGATAGTTGAGGGGATTTTATTTTATTTTCTTTATTTTTTAAACAGGAAATATAGTTGATTATCTTAAACTTTTTTAATTGAGACTTCATTAGCTTCCACTGATAGTACAGCTCCGTGATGGTGCTTGTAAAATTTGGTAAATTTGGAATTTATGGACTTATGGTTAAAATCCTTTTGGTATTTGTGAAATCCTCTTTTTTTTTTTTTTCCCCCCTTAAATTGCCAAGCCTGTAAACTAAATAGGAAACCTTTAAAACACGAAGCCAGTGAAACAATAATTGGCAATATCTACGAATACAATTCTTGGTGCTGCTGAAGGGCCGGAGCAGAATCCATCTTGCTGTCAATACAACTTCAGCAGGAATTGTGTGGGTGGATTGGAGCACTTATCCCAGCCATTATGCAGCAGTGGCACAAGTTAATGGAACAGATTGTCAGGGGGACTGTAGGAAGCAATTGCATAGGAAGGGAGATGTGATTTATGTATGAGAGATAATACACTGCATGTAACGAGAAAGTTTGGAAAATAATGTATGGAGGAGGTGCACGGGTAAAATTGTTGGCATAGCTCAGAAAATAACATTTTATTTCTGGCTGCTTATTGCTTCCTTGAGTTGCTTCCTGGTTTCGGTGTTTAATTCAAGCTGAGTTACATTTGGAGAAAAAAAAGAAAAAATAAAAGCAGTGATGTCATTTCTGAGGATGACAATAGGGTGCTTGAAAGGACTGCTTGGGATCGGGCTAAAAACCCAGGGGATGTTTGTGGTTGCTCACCCTCCCTCTCTGTTTTGGAGCAAAGTCTTTGGACCTACCAGCGTGTTGGTTTCGGAGGGTGGGTTTGGCTTTTGTTGCCTTTGTGGAAAGTCTGTCAAAAATTAAGAGATTATAACAATAACAGGAACAAAACCGAAAAAAAAAAACCCCACCCCATAACATCAAAGCCTGGAGCTGGTGGATGTGGGGGTGAGGAGAGGAGCACGAGGAGGTGGAAGGAAGGGTCCCAAAGCTGGACAGGGGGAGGGGGGAAACACGGTGGGTGCCCCACTTTTCTCCAACATCCGAGATCCAGGCTGGAACTCCTGAACAGGGAATGAGGGAGCAGCGTTAGGAGCTGGCGGTGAAGGTGGGGAGAAGGGGGTTGAGCAGGACTGAGGGAGTTTAGGGTGGAAAAGAAGTGGTGGCAGAGCAAAAGAAGTGCAAACCCTCCAGCTGAGGGCGGGCAGAGCGTCCGTCCCTCTCTCCTCCCTCACGGAACAGAGCACGAGCCTTTAGTGGTCTTTGTGGAGATGAAGCACAAACACCTCCCCCCAAAGCCCCATAACTGCTCTCATTTTGTGCAGTCAGGTGCTCTGTCCTTCACATCCATTTATTTTCTTCAGGTTCCAGTGGTGGGTTTTCCAGCCTCTCAGAGATCTTCCCAGACAAAAACCCCCGGGAAGAAATCCGCCCCGTGTAACGCGTCTGTGAGTTGCTGCTTTACATTTGCAGCTTCTCAGTCTGGCAGATAAATAACTTTTGCAGGCAGAGGAGCCCAGTTGGGATGGGGTTGCTTTTTTGGGGGCTCTCTGACGCTCCAGGCTGGAGCTGGATTGGTTGCTCCAGAGCAGTGTTTGCCGGGAGTGCTGTGCCTGCCGTGGTGGGAAGATGAGCTGACGTTGCTCTCTAAGCCTCTACTCAGGCATGAGGGAAATAAATGGGGTAAGGGGATGTCTGGGGTTGTGTGTCCATGTGGCTTTTGGCCTCTTGAGTTAGGGATTGTTGCCTAAGTGCTTGGGATGAGCGACATGGGGGTAAAGAGGTGAAAAGTTCCGTTGTTCTGGAATAGTTATGGCAGGGCTGGGCAGCCCTTTTCGTGCTGGGAGTGAAGAGCTTTGTCTTGCTGAGAGCCACAATGTGCACTGTCCACGAGGAGCTGTGGAGAGGCAGAGTTTGGGGTGGGTGCTGCCTGAGTGCCCCCACATTCCTGGCAGTGAGACCTGGGATTGGGGGCTGCACCAGTGATGCGGTTGCCTCCTTGGGCTTGTGTCTTACCAAGTGGGCGCTTGGGTGGCCCAGTTTTCAGCACAAACCCACTAATTATTTACTAAATAACTTTTAAATTACCTTCTTATCCTTGAGTTCTGAAATCCCAGGACAAAACAGGAACGCAGTGGGATCGGGGGCTGCATTGGTGATGTTGGTCTGAGTCGCCTCTTGGGGGTTGTGTCTCACCAGGTGGGTGCTTGGGTGGCTCAGTGTTCACCCCATGCCAGCAAAACCCCACGAGTTGTTTACTAAGCAACTTATAAATTGTCTTCTTACACCTGAGTTCTGAAATCCTGGGGTGAAACATGAACACATGTTGCACCTGGGTGAGGGGTTGTATCAGTGGTGTTGGTCTGAGTCACCTCTTCAGGGTTGTGTTGGGGGGCCCAGTTTTCAGCACAAACCCACTAATTATTTACTAAATAACTTTTAAATTGCCTTCTTATCCTTGAGTTCTGACATCCCAGGACGGAACATGAACACACACTGCATTGGGATCAGGGGCTGCATCAGTCATGTTGGTCTGAGTCTCTTCTTCGGGGTTGTGTCTCACCAGTGGGTGCTTGGGTGGCTCAGTGTTCACCCCATGCCAGCAAAACCCCACGAATTATTTACTGAACAACTTATAAATTGCCTTCTTGTCTTTGAGTTCTGAAATCCTGGGGTCAAATATGAACACACATTGCACTGGCATCAGGGGCTGCATCGGTGATGCTGGTCCGAGTCTCCTTGTCAGGGTTGTGTCTCACCAAGTGGGTGCTTGGGTGGCCCAGTTTTCAGTACAAACCAACAAATTATTTACTAAACAACTTAGAAATTGTTATCCTTGAAACCCCAAGGTTTCAGGATGGAGCATGAACACACACTGTCCTGGGATCAGGGGCTGCATCAGTGGTGTTGGTCCAGGTTGCCTCTTCAGGGTTGTGTCTCACCAAGTGGGTGCTTGGGGGCCCAGTTTGCAGCACAAACCCACTAATTATTTACTAAACAACTTACAAATTGCCTTCTTATCCTTGAGTTCTGCAATGCTGGGGTGAGACACGAGCACACATTGCACTGGGATCAGGGGCTGCATCAGTGGTGTTGGTCCGAGTCACCCCTTTGGGGTTGTGTGGGTGCTTGGGTGGCCCAGTTTTCAGCACCAACCCACCGATTATTTACAAAACAACTTACAAATTGCCTTCTTACCCTTGAGTCCCGAAATCCTGGGGTGAAACACGAAGCACACAGGCAGCCATCGAACACCTCCCCTGTCTCCTTCTCCCCCGGGGCTGTTGCGTAGCCGAGTTCCAGGAGCAGGCGAGGGGAAGCTCCTGATCTGCTTGAAGTCAAATCAAAGTGTGACAAAAACGGTTAATTGAGCAGAGCATTTGAACAGCTGCTGGAGTGGCACGAGTGGCACATCCCCACAGCAGAACAACCTCCTGCACCGGGTACCAGCCACCTCGGTAGCTTTGAAGGCCTCGTTAAGTTCGGTGTCACGTCTTTGATGGCAGATGAGAAGGATGTTACACGTCCTCTTAGTGCGGCTTTAAATAAAGGGTGCGTGTTTTAAATGCAAATGTCGTGCTTGTTGTTGGGTTGTAGGGAGCAGAGCTGCTGTCTGAGGGGATTGATTGGCCTTTAAAGTGTCAGGCAACTCTATTTTTAGGGGTGGTAATGCGTGTATTTCTCTTGTAACCCATTAGACTCACTGCGAGCAGGAATCAAAATGCATGTGCAGGATGTATCCATATGAATAAGTGTCAGTCCTTGGTGTCACCTGGGAATGAGGGCAGCTCGCTGGGGTTCACGAGGTCCAAGATGTCACTGGGGGGTTTCCACACAGCATCTCGTTGTTTGTTGGGGCTAAGGATAAAAATCACGATGATTTCTGAATCAAAAGCAAACTTAGAGCAGCGTAACAGCCTGATGGGCAGCCTGGTTTGGGTCTAATTGGGGGTTTTAGTGACACATTTACATGTTTAGCCTCGAAATGAAACCAGTGGAGTGCTGGGACTGTGCTGGGCCACCCCAGGCTCAGCAGAACCAGCGCTCAGGACCTGCAGACTTCAGGTTCTCTCAGCTCTGGGCGCTTTTCTCACACCAAATCTCTCATTAGTTTTCAGTGATGAACAGCACACCCTTTGCAAATATTTCCATGGCTATTCCCCCAATATTTCCATGGCTGTTCCCCCAATATTTTTGTGGTTATTTCCCCAGTATTTGCATGGCTATTCCCCTCAGTATTTCCATGGCTATCTCCTCCATATTTACATGGCTACCCCCCCCCCCCCCCCCAGTATTTATGTGGCTATTCCTCCAATATTTATGTGGTTATTCCCCCAATATTTACATGGCTATTCCTCCAATATTTATGTGGCTATTCCCCCAATATTTCCATGGCTATTCCCCCAGTATTTCCATAGCTATTCCCCCAGTATTTATGTGGCTATTCCCCTGTAACTCCCAGGAGAGGGAGGAAACAACCAACTCTTGCTGGTACTTCAGCTCACTGTGTCCCACAGCCCTCCCTGCTGACCCAAATGCAAGCACACAGGAAACATATGCCACGTTTTATTTGCCAGCTCCAGAAAAGAGGGGTTTGGAGCACACGAGATGTCACATCTGCTTAGGCAACAAAACATTGCACTGAATGGCTCCCTTTGTAGGAAATGCTGCATTTCCCGATGCCTGTTAAGTTGGGATTATAAACTGTGTTAAATGTGCTTTATCTGACGAGTTTCTCTTCTGTTTGCAGCAAGGGAAGCCATATGTCTTTGATAGAGTGTTGCCTCCCAACACAACCCAGGAACAAGTTTATAATGCCTGTGCCAAGCAGATTGTTAAAGGTAGGTGTTGTCTTTGCTTATCCCTGCTTGGGGGGGAGGAAAAGAGATGTCTCCCTGTCCCCCCTGGCTGCTTAAAGACTCGATAATAAATGTTTCGGGAATTTAGTAATTAGTGATTCCAAGCATTTCCTTTTTTGAGGGGCTCGTCTGGGTAAAAACAGTAACAACAGAAGAGCTGAGGGAACTGCAGCAGTTGTTCCTTCCTTTCTCCTGGTGTTATTCCACACAAACACTTGCTTTCTGTGATAAAAGGAACGAAAAGTGTTTTCTTCGTGCAGTGTGAGACTGTTCAGTCCAGGATGAGCGTGGAATATCTGTACCTTTGAGTGGGAGGGTGGACTGTGGAAGGAGAGTGTAGAAAGCACTGGTTTTGGGAGCTGCTTTGCTTGCACAGAGCTTGCATTTAAAACTGCAGTGAGAACACAGGTGCCTCCTGGATAACACCCTGTTTGCTTGAAACAAAACCTTCATGAACTGTTGGATTTTCACATCAGACTTTTTGGGGTGCATTTTAATCACCTGCCATAACCCCTCCCACCTTCCAAATCACCCTCAGACCTCACACGTGGTCCTGAGGCTGGGCGGTCCCTCCCTGATGGTGTTCATAACCTCACGGAATATGCTGAGTTGGAAAGGATCCACGAGGATCATCTAGTTCCTCTCCTGGCCCTGCACACACCCCAGCCATGCCCCCCTGTCCCTGAGAGGATTGTCCAAACCCTTCTGAACTCAGCCTTGTTGTTGTGACCATGTTGCAGCATCCCAGGGGTTCCTGGTAGTACCTGGTCTGGTTGTTCCCTGGCCTTGTGTGGCGTCCCTGTGCCCTCCCAGGATTTGCTCCTTGGGTTTGTTTTAAATCCAAGCGTGTAGGCAGTGGGAATGGTGTCAGAGCTGGCCAAGGCTGCGTGGTGAACACTGTGGAATGCACGTGGCTGGAGATATCGGGGATGTGTGTGCACAGAGGTGCTGGCGCCATGGGGGAGGATCTGCTGGTGTTTTAGGGACGGAGCTGGATCTGCTGAGAGCTCCTGTGTGGGAAGAGCTCCCTGGAATGAGCAGCCCTGCTCCAAACCCTGGGTGCAGTTGTGGAGGAAATCGGTTGTCCCGCTCCGAGAGCCCGGAGCAAACCAACCAACCTGGTCCAACCCAGGTGATCGGGGGTGAGAACCAGAAACCAAATGGTGATGTTGGACAGTGGAAACGAGTCGTAAAAACTCCCCTCTTCTCAGAGGGAGCCTGAGGACAGCCATTCTGACTTCAGGTGGGTAAGCCTTTAACAAAAACCGGTGGGGCTGGAGTTCAGGGGTCATTAGCTGGGGCTGCTGACACACCGCTCAGCTGCTTGGAAGTTTGGGGAGCTGTTCCAGTGCCCCAGGGTGTGCTGACAGAAGCAGCGCTTGGCTGCTTGAGGGGTTTTACATCCCCTGTGGAAGTTGGTTCCCTCTGAAAACGGTGAGAGAAATAAACCCCCTTGGTGAGAGGGATTTGGAAGAACTAAATCGGTGAGTAAATTGTCTCCGTGAAATAAAGAGAGAGGCAAACAGCTCTCCGAAGTCCTACCTGGGAGGAGAGCTCGTAGTTACCTTCTGCCTAGAGGTTCGGTGGGGAGGGGGCGTAGAAGGAAGGGGGGAAAAAAAAGAGAAATGGGGGAAAAAAGAGGGAAGAGAATAGAAAAGTGAGAAGAGAATAGAAAATCCACGCTTAGGATGTGGGGAATCACCACCGGGATTGCGTTTTTTTTCCTAAGATAACGAAATAAAAACACTAAATAAAGTAATAAATACTTGTAGCGGGGTTGAACCAACCACTTGAACGCCCGACAATACTATCTAACAGATAAAGAATAAAATGCTAAAATACGTACTGAGGCGTGGGGAATCACCACTGGGGATTGCATTTTTTTGCCAAAATACGCTAAATAAGATACCGAAGTAAAATAATCAATAAAATACTAAAATAAAATACCGAATAAAATCCCCGAATGAATAAAATATCGAATGCTGTACAGTAAATAAATAATGAAATCCTAAAATAAATAAAATACTAGCATAACCCACTGGGGTGTGGGGAATCACCGCTGGGGGTTGCATTTTTTACTAAAAATACACTAAATAAAATACTAAATAAAATAATAAATATTATATGCTAGATAAATAACAAAATACTAAAGTGCACACTGGGGTGTGGGGAATTACCACTGGGATTGCATTTTTTACTAAAATACGCTAAATAAAATACTAAATAAAGTAATAAATACTGTCTAATAGATAAATAATACAACACTAAAGTACACACTGGGGTGTGGGGAATCACCACTGAGGACTGTGTTTTTTTTTTAACTAAAATATGAAATATCCCTAAACCTGCAAGGGAACAATCTGATGTGATTGCCACCCCTTTTTGCCTTGTTTCCCACTGCCAGAAAACAGCTTTTCTCTTCCCAATCTCCCCAGCTGGGTGGGGGTGTGTGTGTGTGTCTGGATTTTCCTCCAATTCCAGGCTGTCTGTGTGGCCTGGGATGAGGAGGAGGAGGAGGAGGAGGAGGAGGAAATTGCTGGAGTGATGTTTTTGGGTGCTGGGGTCGCCCTCGCAGGGGGAGCCCTGTTGACTTCCCGTTCTGGTTACAAACACGGGGCTCAAATGCCNTATTTGTTCCGCCCCTCCTCAGGAAAAGGCACATCTGGCAGCAGCTGATGTGGAAATCCAACTTGGCCTTTGTGGAAATCCAACTGGAAATCGCTGTGAGGGGGGAGTTGGACCAGGAATTGAGAAAAGCACTTGGACCTACTCTTTTTCTTTTGTGTGTGTGTGTGTGTGTGTAAATCTCCCAACTGATCTTAGTACAGTCACTTGGTTAATCTGGTTTTTCCCCTCACTCCAGAGTTTTGTCCCTTCTGGGGCTGCTTCCCTCTGGATCACTGAACGGGTGGTCCAGGAACTGGCTTAAGGTGGAAACCCTTCCAACAAAAATACCCTTTTCTGCTCTGTTCTTCAGCCTCTGACTTACTTAACTGCACATGATGCAAAGGGCTATTTTTTGTAGAATAAGGTATTTTTTTGCTAATTGGGAAGGTAATTACTTGTCTGTGCTCCCTCAGCATGCATTGATGCAAATTCTAAACAATATTCTTGCATAACAGTTGATAAATCAGGTTATTTTCCTCCTTGGCTCTGTTCCTGTATGGGGTTGACTTGGTACCTTGGATCCACCTGCAGTTAATAACCCTTTTGTTCTTTCCCCCCCCCTTTCTTTTAATTCAAACTGTTTTTTAAAATTAAACCAAATTTGGCATGAAGATGAAATAGTGGGAGTGAACACTTGTGGAGTACTTACACTAGGGTTTTTTTTATCTATACAATTATTATTTCTGATTACTTCTTTCAACTGTTATTTCCTGAAAGCAGAAATAAGCAGTGCCTCTATTTTTATGAGCAGACGAGGATGCTAAATTCACCCAAAACGTTAATAGCAGAACGACAGGAATTACGGTCTCTGACTTTAGCTTTGTGGCTCTTCTAAAATTCAAGATCAGAAAAATCTATTAGGAACACTCTGGAATACTCTGTGGAGATCTGTACAGCTGCTGGTGTGTCTGTTCTCTTCAAATCTCCACAATACTTCTGCCACACTTAATTATATTTTGTGTTTAATTAGAATATTTATTTTTAAATGGCTTCATTCCAAGTTCATCCTCACTGTTGCTGTTCCTTTCTTTTAATCCGTTTCTGTTCTTTGAAGTAATTTTTCTCTGTTTTTTTGTTTCCTCTGATTTTTTTCTTTTCATACTTGTTCCTTCTTCATTCCTTTTGTATTTTTCTACTGGATTTTATTTAATTGTCCCTCCTGCCTGGACCACCTGCATGGATACATATGGAGATGCAAATTAAGATATTTCATGTGTGTGTTTATGTAAATACAATACATATGACATTATAATAATAATAACACAGTCATGTGTCTATATTTACTATAAATACACACACACACACACACACAGATACATTTATTTCCTGGAAGCCTCTATTAGTAGAGATCCAGAGGGTGGGAAACACAAGTATATTTTGCAGCCTTCCCAGATTTCTGAAAGCTCCTATGGGCATTAAGCACTGCCAAGTTAAAAATGGATATTTTTTGTATCTAAATGCAGTATCAAGTGACTGATTCCGCCTTGAAAGAAGCGTATTTTCAGTAAAGCAAATTCCTGCTCATCTGACTTTCCTCCTTCTTTGCTCTCCTGCTTTGTGGGCTTGGGAAACTTGGAGATTAATGAGGCCATGAACTGTTGAGGGTGATACAGCAGGGGAAATATGACATGACATTTATAGTAAGAAATAGATAAGAATTTGTTTAATTTTCTCCATGGTTTAAAATGCAGGCAGTTAAGCTTTTCCCTTCCCGTGTTACACAGAGGTATTGGATGATACGTAGCGTCCAGAGATACATTTTTCCCCTGGAAAAGTGAGCGTTCAATAATCCTGCCATTCTCTGATTTAGCTTTTATTCTGATTTCTTTTTTGTCCTGAAATTAGCTCAGTATGTCGCATTTCCCCCCGTTCCTTCCTGCGAAAAAACCATTCTCTAGTTGAGCTTCAAGACTGTAAAGGCTTAAGAAAGGCTGGTAATTCAGCTTTCAGGCATCACTGAGAGTTTTAATTGGTTTTTCTTCTTCTTGCAGATGTCCTGGAAGGCTACAATGGCACTATCTTTGCTTATGGACAGACATCATCAGGAAAAACACACACTATGGAGGTACAGGGGGAAAATTAAATCAGTTTGGGAGCAGCAGCAGGATTTTGTGCACCAATTACCTGAACCAGGCAGTTCTTTGGAGCTCCTGAGTGACACAGAAAAAGAGATTTGGGAATGTTTGGCTTCTCCTGCTTTTAGTATTTTCATTCGATGTGGAGGGTTGTTTTTTTTCCAATAGATATCTGCAGATATCTAAATAAACCAACAAAGTGTGAGTGAAAAAACATCCTGCCAGCTCAGGGATGTGTATGTTTTTAAGGATTTCAGCGAGATTGGTTAGGCCAAAAATGGAAACAGTAATAAGGGTCCGCAGAGTTCCCTTTGCAGGCGGGATTATGAAAATTCCTGCCTCAGTTATTGGTTTTCTCATTTGCACTCCCCCTCTGGGAATACCCCTCTGGCATTCTGCAGCACAGATGGATGAGTCTGGAATTGCTGCTTTGGAGAAGAATATGAAATTATATGAAATTACAGCAAATTAGACCAAATTCCAGGGGCTGCAGTCCCGGGCCTGTTCATTTTTCCTGCTGCACGAAGTGTGGAGGTTTTTTCCTCTGGTTTGGGTTTGGTTTTTGGGTTTTTTTTTTAACTGTTCAGGTGGAAGACATTCAGACTTTCCAGTTTTGCTGAGAAAGGAGGATCGTTCAAGCATTTAATCCTTGCGTGGGATTGTTCCTTCCCCAAAGTGGGTTGTCTTGTCTCGGAGCATTCCGGTTCAACTGCGAATTTTGCAGGTCGACAGCGGAGTTTGGCGGAACGAGAGGTGAAAAACGAGCCTTCCTTGGTTTAACACCATCAGGTGGTTCTTTTAACCTGAAGGTTAAAGGACAAGGGAAGCCACAGGGCCCTGGTGAAATTGCTCCTTTCCTGGAGGATGCAATAACTGGTCTAATTAAGCCTGTCCTTGGGAGGGTGGGGGAAATCACTGGCTCAGCCCTCACAGATGGCACAATCCTGAGTAATCCACCAGCTCTGGATGTAATTAAATCAAAATGTCTGCAGGGCTCGAGCTGGTGCTTCCACATGGCACGGGAAAGATCTCCTAAAGCCAATTTATATTCAGAATTACAAGCTGTGATAAAGAAAATGACTGGAGAAAAACGGCGGGTTTGCTTCTCTAATAAAGCAAAAGCTGTCATTTTAAAGTGGAATCAAGTCTACATTCAGCTTTAATCCCCCTCTTAGCCTGACATCCTCTTGTAAAGTTGCTAAAGTGTGTTGTGGAAGGAAAAAAAAAAAAAAAAAAAAAGAGCCTGAAGTTGAAGAAATAGTAAATCCTCTTGGTAAAGCTGCTATGGAGGATTTTCTGGGAAATGTGAAATACTTCATGGTGTTGGTGTTAAGCTTCGAGAGGATATGGTGGTATTTGTTATACCACAGCAAGGATGGGCTTTCTGACAGACACGGGTCTAAAGAAAAGAGTTGCCACCTGTATAGCAGGATAAACACCTGCTGAAAAATCACCTTTT
>VXAY01002481.1:226469-270685 GCA_013399855.1 Oxyruncus cristatus
TTTTTTTTTTTTTTTTTTTTGCACATTCCTAGGTTTGCAGGCTTGGGAAATCTCTGCAGCTGATGTCTCACTGCTTATTCAGAAGCTTTATCTGATTCATCTCAGGAGCTTGTCCATCTCTTACCTTTGAAAGCTCATGTGATATTCCATTTTTCAAGGTGTTTTTCCACCTGCTCTGTGGGAGGGATGTACCTGCTCTGTCCTGGAGCTGTGATTAGCTCGGTGATACACAAGCTGAGAGCAGCTGCCTCACTCTGCTTCCCCCTAATTAAACAGAGGCCTTTTTTCTGCTTGATTAAACCAGCAGGTTAATTATAAATCTGAGGCCTGCTGCAGATGGCATTGGGCTGATATTGGTGTCTTCTGGTGCCTTTTCACCCCTGGCTGCTTCTTAGGGTGCATTTTTTTGGGGATCCTTAATACTCCACCCTGCATCTCGCATGCCGTGAACAGATCCACGAAGTGCTGCAGCCATCGGCCCTTCCCTTTGTTTACTGCTGATCCTCTTAATGTGTCATTAATGGCCTTTGAAAATCTATTTTCCACCACATAATATCAGCAAGAACCTTCTGGGGAGCCGTGTTTGTGCTCTAGGTGATACACGACACTCCTTGAAGCCACAGCAACGTTCGCACAGAAAATTTCTTAAGTAAGTGTAAATAATAGTTCCATCTGTGTTTAGCAGGAAGATTATTTTAAGCTATTTTGTTGTTTAAATATTTACATGCCATCTGGCTTTGGCAACTCGGCGGGTTTTTCCATAACGTGAGTGCACTTCTGAGGCTGCAGCATTACCAGAGAGATAAATTTCCCTTACATCTGAATCCTCCCTGCACCACTTCTGGGCACGTGCCAGCCTCTGGAGCTGCCTGCCTGCTTTCCCGTTTTCCATTAGAACTCTGAGCCAGAAAAAAAAGAAAAAAAAAAAGGAAAAGAAAAGCCACGTCTTCTCTGACATTCTGCTTTTAGGTGGTCTGGTTTAGAGGGGGGGGTCACAGGTCAGGAGAAGTCAACCCAACACAATTCAGCAGGGCAGGTTTTATTCCACTGTCCAAGAAAGCTTCAGCACAGCTCTATTAAACTAATGTATATATATAAATATATATTACACTAACCCATGCGTAGGAATGCTTGGAAAGAAGTGAATTCTGTGACTGAATGTCCAAACTTTGCTGTTAGGATAAGCATGAACACCTTCTTGTAGCTCCTGCACTAGTTTCATATCTTATTATTCTCTATTTTATGCAAAGTTAGGTCCTGACTTTGTTATTATTTTCATAAGTACAATATTAGTATTAAATGTTCGGTGGCACCTGCTGTTTATTTTCACATCCTTCTGCTGGTGGGTCTGGGTTTGTGCCCAGAACCCAGGAGCTGATTTTTCAGGACTTTAACATCTCACTGAACATTGGCTCAAGGGCAAGGGAGAGGACCATGCAAATGGCCTCAGCCCTGTCACTGAACCTCCGCCATCTCCCTTAGCTGTGTGCAAAGAAGTAAATTTAATAAGTTTTACCAATTGGAAATACTCGCTAGTGTGTGTGAAGTCAGGATTTGCTTCTCTAGTTAATATTTTCCCTCAGCAAATATACGAGCAGCTAATCTGTCTTCAGCATCGTGCTTCAGATGATAACTGAGAATAATCATCTTAGGTTTGCTTATCAAAATATTTCTTTAATGCCCCGAGGTCTCTGAGGCTGCCTCAGAGAGCCCTTTCACTGGGCTCAGTTCAAAGCTCTGAGTCTGTGCTGAAACATTTCACTTTGTGGTAGTTTTTGGTCCTCGCCGCAGCATCATATTGAGGGCAGAACATTTCTTTGGAGCTCTGATACCGTTTAAAATAAGTTTCTCTGCCTCAGCCTTGTGTCCTAATAGGATTTGATTAAGATTTCATTGAAGTTCAGAGGTTTTTTTGTGCTTCCTTCAAATACATTTATGCTGAAACTGGTGCTGTTTCTGGTAGAGCAGCAGGATTTCTTTGCTCCCGCTTTTTCTCTTGCACACACATTTTCTCTCCCTCTGTCTGTTTTTACTCTCTTCAGTGTTGCCTTTGGAGTGAGCTCTTGGGTGACTTAATGCTTCTGTGACATTTCCTTCCAGCTTTTGGCCTCCACTAGGAGGGATTATGAGAAGATCCAAGAGGAGCTGACCCGTCTCCAGATCGAGAACGAAGCGGCGAAGGATGAAGTGAAGGAGGTCCTCCAAGCCCTGGAAGAATTAGCTGTCAATTATGACCAGAAATCCCAGGAAGTGGAGGACAAAACAAGGACCAACGAGCAGCTGGCTGATGAGCTGGCACAGAAGAGTGTAAGCGCAAGTTGTTTCCTCCTCACCCCCTAATGATTTCCATAGGGGTCCCCAAAAGCTGTGTCGTGGCCCCCCAGCCAGCAATCAAGATCCACGTTTGCTGATGCTGCTTGTCTCTCTTCTCTCTTAATTAAACCATAAAATTAAGGTAACTCAGAGGCTTTTCAGTGGAAGGTGGTGGCAGATTGTGGCTCTTAACAGCCCCTGTGTTTTGCACACTGTAGCAGCAACTGAACAGGACGTGAGACCCGGCCATCCTGTGTTTCGGGTGTTTAAAAACTCTTATTATGCCAAGAAGGCTGTCAAAATCTGCTCTATGCAAATGGCAGAGTTCTGGGTTTTTCTGGACTCTGTGCCATGGAGCAGGAACTTTGTACTGAGAGCCAGGGCATCTCAAGGAAGGAATCAGACAAAATAAATCAGCTTTTTTTGGCTGATCTTAAGGAAAAAATCGCAGGGAAATCAAGATTGGTTGGTTTATTAGCTTAATGCATCCTTTTCCCTTAATTCATTACACGAACTGAGGAAGCTCTTGTTAACAGATATATTTCATTAAAGACTTTGTTATCTACTTCAGTAGAACAGATTAGTATGAAATCCATGTGAAAAAATTGAATTTTATACTCTTCTATACCTATTTCTCGGCGATTAACCTTCTTTGATGTTATTATGCAAATAAGATTCTTACCGGATTTGCCACGTTTAATAGATCTATAGTAGCCTTGGTAGCAAGTGAGTTGTGAAAGTGGATTATGTCAAGGTGGAAGGGGACGTGTCAGCACGTTGTGCCACGGGCATGTTCGGGGAAACACGAGACAATACCACGTAACCCAAATGCCACGTAAGAATTGGTGCCCAGGCCGTGGAGGGGAGGGTAACTCTTGTTTTTAAACCTTCTCAGAGTGCCCTGACAGCGACCCAGAGGGAGCTGGGCCAGTTGCAGGAGCTCAGTAACCACCAGAAGAAGAGGGCGACAGAAATCCTGAACCTGCTGCTGAAGGACCTGGGGGAGATCGGGGGAATCATCGGGACCAACGACGTGAAAACAGTGAGCTGGTTTTGCTGCTTGTCCCCCACAGCTCCTGCAGTGTAAAAATACTCCAGCTAATCATGGAATCACAGAGTGGTCTGGGGTTGGAAGGGACCTCAATGATCATCTCGTTCCACAGGCAGGGACACCTTCCACCAGCCCAGGTTGCTCCAAGCCCCGTCCAACCTGGCCTTGGACACTTCCAGGGATCCAGGGGCAGCCACAGCTTCTCTGGGCAACCTGGGCCAGGGCCTGCCCCCCCTCCCAGCCAGCAATTCCTTCCCAATCTCCCATCTCTCCCTGCCCTCTGGCAGTGGGAAGCCATTCCCTGTGTGCTGTCCCTCCATCCCTTGTCCCCAGTCCCTCTCCAGCTCTCCTGGAGCCCCTTTAGGCCCTGCAAGGGGCTCTCAGCTCTCCCTGGAGCCTTCTCTTCTCCAGGGGAACCTCCCCAGCTCTCCCAACCTTAGCAGAAGGTCTCCAGCCCTTCGAGCATCAGTTGGTGTGGAATACGTGGATCCAGCAGTAGTTTTCCCAGGACACTGCCGTGGAAGTCCTGGCTGGAGCTCTTTGTCTGGCTCAGTGTGGACACACAATTACCACAGTTATTCCCAGCTCAGTGTTCAGACCCAGACCAGTGCAGCCCATCCGTGGGTTGAGGCACTGATTAATGGGGCTCTGAGTTCCCCCCAAAACCATACCCAGAATTCCCAGAACCTGAAACAGCTTTATGGGTGAGATTTGGCATCTGGGGTGGCTACTTTTTGTTTGAAGGTTGGTGCAAATTGGCCTGTGCCTCTTGGGTTTCAGGATGTGGTAGAGGAGGTGGCTGCTCACTTTGTCACACTCCTGTGGGAGATGAACAAAATTCTAAGTTTAAGAGGAGGTATTTCTATGGTCGGTGCTAATCAGCAATGATGGAATTTTTCCCTGGCCTGGAAAATCCCCCTGGTGATTAATAACCATGTTACCTGTCCGTTTAAAACCACGTGAAAAATAGCAATGGTTAAAACTTCGTAAGAAATTAATTTTAAAGATGTATGTGAATTCCTTGCAGTACACTCAGTTTTCTTGCTTTTAGTTCACTCCTTGTTGATGTCCTGCTCCAGCCCCCTCTATTCAGCGGGATGCTCCAGCCTGCTCCTGCTGCAGGGGACACAATCCCTGCTGTCCACGTGGTGCTGCAGATGCCAGGAGCAGGGGACCAGCCTTTGGCAGATGTCACAGCAGCCTCTGGTGGCCGTCGTGACAGGGACCATGAGAGAAAACCTTTGAAAATGGAGGCAGAGGCAGCCTGATACAAATTTTTATATAACTAAGATGTCAGCACGTTTGAGGACAGCTGTCCTCAAATAAGGCCAGATTGAGAAGTGTTTGGAAGGATGATTTCAGATTTGTTGGCAATTAGCATCTTCTCCGAGTGTGTCTAATTTCAGGCCAGACTGAGAGTTTTGGAAGCAATATCATTTTTTAGGCTCTTTGGGATGCAGCACATGTTCCCTTCCCCATGGCAGTGCTGGGGAAAGGTGAGAAGCAGATGAAGTTTATCCCTGTGCTCGCTCAGGGAGAACCTGCCCAGCCAGTCTGTGGTTACAGGAATTCAGCGGCTGAAGAAAAATCATGGAGAGAAAGGCGACATGTTAAACCAGGGAAGGAAATGATGTATAAATAGAATTATACTAATATTTAGAGATGAGAGCAATTAGTTTTCTCTTGCCAGGTGATTCCCAGACCCGTGTGTGTTTTGCAGCTCCTCATGGAAGAAGCACAACCCTTCGAGAGGGGACTCCTTGTAGGAGTACTTGGGAAATGCTCTTCAGCTTTTCAGAATTGTGAAAGAAAGAAAATTTCCCCTGCTGGTGACATGAGAATGTTTCTCCAAAATGCACTCTTGCCACGATGGTGGGCTTGATTATTTTACAGGTTGAACCACTGGATTCATAGAATCAGGGAATATCCTGAGTTGGGACCCACAGGGATCATCCAGTCCAACCCCTGGCCCTGCACAGACACCCCAACAATCCCACCCTGTCCCTCAGAGCCTTGTCCAAACCCTCCTGGAGCTCTGGCAGCCTTGGGGCTGTGCCCACTGCCCTGGGGAGCCTGGTCAGTGCCAACCACCCTCTGGGGGAAGAACCTTGTCCTGACATCCACCCTAATACCTGTGAAACTACGTGGTACACATACACACACGTATATAAAACATACAAATCAAATCCAGACTTCAAAAATCCTGACAGAAGATGTCTACTTAATACAATAAGTAGTCTTTGCTTTGCAGAAATATTCCAATTTTGATTTTTTCGTCCTCGTTTGGGGCGTGAATATGAGTTGTAAGTTCTCAGAAATTCCCACGTAATAATTAATATCCCTCTCCAGAGTCTCTTTCTGAAACGAGACGTGGGCTGTAAAACCGTCCCAAACCTGAGACCGAGTCTCTGCCCCGTTCGTAGAAGCAGCACAACACAACCTTCCGTGTGCTCAGTTGGCAGATGTGAACGGGGTGATCGAGGAGGAGTTCACCATGGCCCGGCTCTACATCAGCAAGATGAAATCTGAGGTGAAGTCCCTGGTGAACCGCAGCAAACAGCTGGAGAGCGCCCAGATCGACTCCAACAGGAAGATGAACGCCAGCGAGAGGGAGCTCGCCGCCTGCCAGCTCCTCATCTCACAGGTAGCTCTGGTCCTCCCCGCTCCCCACGCTTGTCCCTTCCTTCTCCCAAGCTTTGACCACTTTCTCAACCTCTTTCCTCATGGACTGTGTGTGCTCGGAGCGAGAAATGAGGCTTCAGGGAGCAGAGGGGTGTTTTGTTGGGTTTTCTCTCCCTTCTCCTGTTCCTCCTCCTCAGTGTTTTTTAGTACGTTCTGTGGTGAGATCGTGTCCTGCTGTCCCGAGGTGTGTGTTATGGAATAATACTGAAAAGGCCCTTTTCCTCACCCCAAATTCGTATGGCATTTCTACACCCATTTATATGGGATTTCCTCACCCCGAATTTGTATGGGATTTTCATGCCCATTTGTATGGGATTTCCTCACCCTGAATTTGTATGGGATTTTCATGCCCATTTATATGGGATTTCTACACCCCTTTATATGGGATTTCCTTGCCCCAAATTTGTATGGGATTTTCATACCCATTTGTATGGGATTTTCATGCCCATTTATATGGGATTTCCTCACCCCGAATTTGTGTGGGATTTTCATGCCCATTTATATGGGATTTCCTCGCCCCGAATTTGTGTGGGATTTCCTCGCCCCGAATTTGTGTGGGATTTCCTCGCCCCGAATTTGTGTGGGATTTCCTCGCCCCGAATTTGTATCTTGTATCACTTTAAAAGCAGCCTGAGAGAAGCAGCAGTGCCCATACTGTTCACCAGCCAAACCTTTGGAGGGCTCCCCATACCTGCTTCGTTAATATGCTGCCAAGATAACGAGGCAGCAATACATAAAATAATACGTTATGGAAAACTTTATGGGATGGCGTAGGGGGTTGGCCCTGGCTGGATGCCAGACACCCACCAAAGCTGTTCTATCACTGCCCTCCAAAACTGGACACGGGAGGGAAAATCTAACGAAGGTTCGTGAGATAAGGACCCAGATCCCTCACCAAATACTTCACAGGCCAAACAGACTCATCCTGGGGATATTAATTGGATTTATTACCAACAAAATCAGAGCGGGATAATGACAAGTAAACTATATAAACACCTTCTCCACCCCTCCATCCTTCCCAGGCTCTACCTCCTCCCCACCCAGTGGTTCAGGGAGATGGGAATGGGGATCACAGTCAGTTCATCACAGGTTGTTCCCGCTGCTGCTCAGGGAGAGGAGCTGGAATTCTCCCCCTGCTCCAGGATGGGGTGTTTCCCGTGGGAGACAGTTCTCCATGAACTCCAATGGGAGTCCATCCCGTGGGCAACAGTTCTCCAAGAACTGCTGCAACGTGGGTCGTTTTCCACGGGATCCATCCTTCGGGCACAGCTCCAAGGGACTCAAGTCCTTCGTCCCCGCTGTGGGACAGTACCTGAATTCCGAGGGCACGGCCCGTGCTGCTCACGTCTCATTGCTGTTCTCCCTGTCTTCAAAGCACGAGGCGAAGATCAAGTCCCTCACAGACTACATGCAGAACATGGAGCAGAAGAGGAGGCAGCTGGAGGAGTCCCAGGACTCTCTCAACGAGGAACTGGCCAAGCTGCGCGCTCAAGGTACGGCTCTGGGCCTCGTGGTTGTGATTTCTTTTAACAGCTGCGTCCTAGGAAATTCGGTGTGGTGTTTGAATGATGTGAGAAATTAAAAATAGAAAAAAAAGAATAAATATTTTAGCCGACCAGCACCGAGCGGTCTTGCTAAATGTTCTGTAAAATTATTATAGAGGTCTGTCAAATTTCAGTAGTCCCGCTGGCAAACTCCACTCCAAAGGAAGCTGCTTCCCTCAGGTGGGCAAAAGGTGTGTCCCACCCAGCTCCTGTGTAGGATCCAGATGACTTCATTTTAAGGATTGCTCGGTTTTTCCCCTTCTCATTTAGTGTGGGAAATGTGTATCTATCAAAAGCAGTTCTTGTAGCTTTGGTAAGCTACTGTTTTATATAAAATTGCATCACTCTGGAGTTGTTCTCAGGGGATTTTCTCTGACCGAGGGAGCAGCAGGTGGTGACAAAGCTGGTTTTTTTTGTTTTTTTTTTCCTTTTAACTCCTCCTGCATTGTTAGAACAGAATTTTTATTCTGTTTCCTGATCTTCCTACCCCACTGATAAGAAGTGACCTGGTCCTAGAGGCACCATTCCCCCAGTGGGAGCAGAACGGTGATAAGTGGGATTACAAACAGGCAGGGATGGGTCGGGAAATGGCTGCACACGGCACGTCTCGGAATTGTGTGGTTAATTCCCAACTGTCCCCACCTCCAAACAGAAAAAATGCACGAAGTCAGCTTCAAGGACAAGGAGAAGGAGCATCTGACCCGGCTGCAGGATGCGGAGGAGATGAAGGTAGTTTGGCACCGCAGTTTTAGAGGGCGTCTCTCGGTGAGGTCCTTCATTCAGCTGATAATTGGGGTGTAATTCTGCCTTCCTGTATTAAAAGTTGTATTGATTCACCTCTACGTTACACTCATTTTTTGCTGGTGGGACTCTGCCCACGGTCAGTTTGCTCAGGAGTGAGTCAGGATACTGGGGCTGATGTAATTTAGGTACTAAGAAATTTGATTTACCAAGAGGCCCCTTTCCCAAAGTTTGGCAAGAATTCTGACTATCCCCTGGAAATAATAATAATAATAAAATATAAACCTGTTTTCTGGTATTTTTCCCATGGAATGCAAAGAAATGTTAGCAATGAGTTGGTTCGGCGGGGTTGCAAGTCACAGACAAGGAAAAACAGACTTTTTAGGGCTTTGTCATCTGCAGAACTTTTCCCTCCCTTGTAGAAATTTAAAAGGATTAAAGCAGTTGGACAGTTCTTCCTTACAGCTGGAAGAGGAAAAGCAAATCTTTTATTAGCAATTTAAAGAGATGCATTGGGTTTTTCTTACTAATCTCAGAATCTAAGTTTAAATAACAATTTAAATAGCAGGTCCCTGGATAAACAATTTTCAGAGCCGGGGGGAGGGTGGTTTGGGTTTCAGTTCTGTTACAGGTGAATAAAGAGGTGAAATAGAGCTGTACACATATTTCCTTGATGGAAAAAAAGAGGTGAAATAATAGAGGACTGGTGTAAAATCAGCATCATTTGTGGCACTTGATATTCCAAGCCCCTGACTTACACTGCTGGCAGTTTTTGCAAGCAAATGAGTAGGAATTGGTGTACATCTGTTGCTAAAAACTGAATTAAATGCCTGGATGAGCAGACACACAGTTTTTGATCACAGAAAGATATGCCAGGCAGATTCCTGAATTAACCTGATTTGATAATTTCCCCTCAAATCCAGAGGAACAGGTTGATTTAGGGGGCAGGTGAGGAGGAAGCTCAGCTGTGTGTGCCTGGATTTGTGTTTCATGCCTGGCTCTGGTGTTTGCAGAAGGCCCTGGAACAGCAGATGGAGAGTCACAGGGAAGCCCACCAGAAGCAGCTGTCCAGGCTGAGGGATGAAATCGAGGAGAAGCAGAAAATAATTGATGAAATCAGAGAGTATGTTCACTCACTCCATCACCTTCTCTGTTCTGTGACACTGTAGGGATGTTTTGGGCTTGCTTTTGTTGGTTTTAATTGATGTTTATATGGAGTATTCTGTCCTTTATGTGTTTGTTCTGTCCTTGCATGCAACAGCCAAGCCTGTAATTATTTCACAGGGTGGATTACAGCCCCTACTCCTTTAGTGGGGAGCTTTAAGTCCATAAAATCATGGAGAGGAAAAGGAAAGAGTCATGTTACACCTGCAGGTCAGTAGGGAAGAGGAGCTTGGTGGAGAACAGATTTCAAAAGATCACAGAATCATTTAGGTTGGAAAATACCTTTTAAGGTCCTCAGGTCCAACTGTTACCAAAGCCACCACTGACCATGTCCCCAGAAAGGTTTTTTGGGGGTCTCTTACAGCAACTACTCCTGTCACAGACTTTCTGAGGGACTCAAATTCTCCCGTTTTCGCACCCTTAATATTTCCTCCTGACACACCAATGTATCTGTTAGTCAGACACTCCAGCACTTGGGCAATGGAGTCTCTTGGTCCTGTATTCTTTTTCCAAAATCTAGGCAGTGCTGGTGTAGTATTCATTATTTCATCATATTTATTGTGTGGCCAAGGGCTAATCATAGGGAAAGGAGAATCATGAGGAAGCAGGACAGAAAGAACACGTTGTGTTTCCTTTAAGGCAAAGGAAACAAACCACTGAATTTAGTTCTCTAATACTTTAAAACATCGTTCTTCATGTTCTTTATGTTTAATTTCTTAGAGAGTTTCTCAGTAGAGAGTTACAGCTTTTCTTTCTCTGTCCAGCCCCACTTTGTTCATGGGGATTTACCCACTTTCTGGGGTTCAGGCCTGAGCTGTACTGATTTTTCCTTTCTCATTCCAGTATGAATCAGAAGCTGCAGCTGGAACAAGAGAAACTGAGTGCTGATTACGATAAATTAAAAATTGAGGACCAGGAAAGAGAAATGAAACTGGAAAAGCTCATGTAAGTCAAGAGTTTTCTCATCTGGTGTCCTTCAGTCTCTCAATATGATCCCAGTAAATGTGCCAGTGGGAGTCATTTGTATTGCAACACTCACATTGAAACTATCAACATGCAGCTTTAATAAATGATTACCAATTACTCCATATTTTTATATCAAAGGCTTTTTAGTAGTGGGTTTGATGCTTGCCAAAAAAGGTTTTGTTAGAGCTCTGATTTTATAAAATACCATAGCAAGTGTTAAATCTCTCATTCCTTAATGCACAGCAAAAACAAACAAGAAAAATTTGGGGAACTGAGGTGGGGGTTTAATGTCTTTTTGTTTTGGTTTGGGGTTTTTTTTAAGTAATACATCAGCTCTCTGAGTAAAAGCCTTTCCTGGAAATGCGAGATAAAAATTTCATGTGCGGACATAAAAGGTGTAGGTGGTGACTCAGCCCTTCCATGTGAGAAAGCTGCAATATTTGGGGCAGCCAAAAGCGTAATTACAGATGCAGAGACGTACAATTTGCTCGCAGTCTGCAGATGTGCTGCTCCAGCTGAATGCTGGCTGATTCTCTTCTGTTTAATACAACTTCAGCATCTCTGATTTGTGTTCAATGTTGTGATCTCTCCAGACTGCTTAATGATAAAAGGGAGCAAGCAAGAGAAGACCTTAAGGGGCTGGAGGAAACAGTGGTAGGTCTTAATTACACTTTATTGAGCTTTTTCCCCTGCATCTGTGCACCCAACTGATATATAAATTTTGATTTTTGAATAAACACCTTTTAATTGCCCAGAATTAAACTTGAAAAAGGTTGCTCTTATTCTCTTCAGTCTGGCTTTGGGGCTGGATGGGGTTGGGATGAGCTGCCCCTTTCGTGCACATGGGTTGGTGCTTCCCTCCTCCTGGGAGTAGGTGCAGAGTGGCCACTTCTGGTGTCACCCCTCCGGTCTGGAGTAAGGTGGTGATTTTGCTGAGCCTCAGAAGTTGATGCATAGGAAAAAAAACAAAAACAAAAAACAAACTGGGAAAACCTGGATTTTGGCCAAAACTTTAAAAGCACTTAAGCTTCTGAAGTGGTTGTGAGTAATGCGTTTGCTAAAGAGAGAATCCAGAGCCCTCTCCCCTGCTATCAACTCAAATCCATGGAGAACTTCTACACCAGAGTATCTGCTATATCTTACTGGTTTGGGGTTTTTTTTAATGGTTATTTTATTGTTTTTATTGCAGGCAAGAGAACTTCAGACTCTTCACAATCTGCGCAAACTGTTTGTCCAAGATCTTACCACCCGCGTTAAAAAAGTGAGACTCTGCTCCTTTGGAACCCAAATATTACCTTTGTTTTGCAGTATTCTTGGGATCTGCTGGAAGCCTTTAGTGCATGTTGTCACCAAATGGGATATTGTCCTTTTTAATAACAGTGAGAAACGAGATGAAAACTCTTCTGCTGTTTATGAGATTTTATTTGGTCATCATTTGTTAAGGACAAGTCTTGGTTAAGCAAATGAACCAATCCAGTTGAGTTTAATTAAACTCTCAAAAATTGTATTAATGGGCACCAGAAATTATTCAATATAACTTGACTTTCCTATTCAGGGTCCCCCCCATAATTGTCCAGTAAGAACATTTTATTTTTTTTATGTATCAGGGAATGTGGTTGTTAAATATCAAACGAACAGGCTAAATAAATTCCCTTTAATCTGAGGCTCAGTAAGACTTTTCTGCCTTTGGGAAGCTTAAATGTCCCAAAGGGCTGAGCTTGCTCTGGAGTTTCTACCTGGCTTTGCTGACTGCTGAACTCTCTGTGCAGAGTGTTGAACTTGACAGCGACGATGGAGGTGGGAGTGCTGCGCAGAAGCAGAAAATTTCCTTTCTTGAGAACAACCTGGAACAGCTTACAAAGGTTCACAAACAGGTAGGGGCTCCCCTTCCCTTCTCCCCTCCTTCCCTGTTTCCCTTCTTGTCTCCTTCCAACAAAAAATACCCTTTTTTAATGTTGACGAGGCTAATTTTGGCAGGTGACCTGTGCTGTCTGAGGAAAAGATACCCACAGGTTTAAACTCCCAACTCCTTGGTATCAAGAGCTGCTGTGAAGCTGCTCTTCCCACCACCTGTATTTCTATGAATGTGTGAAATAAGCATTATTTTTTTCTATGAGAATAGACTTTAGCTCCTTTTTGGCACTAAAAAGTGCATAAAAATAGGTGGTTTCTGAATGGATTGTGTGTCCCAGACTTTGACGCCTGACTGCTCAGGGGCACCTCGGAGGTGGCTCCAGTGGGTTCAACCAGCACAGTATGAAAGCAAAGAAATGGAGGTTTTCTGGGCAGCTGAAGGGCTGGTACCTCGTTTGTGGGCGTTCCATCCCTCCTTCATGGAATTCCTGTTTCCCAGAATCCCAGACTGGTTTGGTTTGGAAGGCAGCGTGCGCTTTTCTGAGACTGTATTAGTGGGACACGCTCTGAAATTTGCTTTATTTATTCCTTCGGAAGGGCAGAGAGACCAAGTGGTGCTGGACCACAACGAGCGTCCACTAAGATTCAGTACTTTGAGATTCCCAGGGAACAGATGGTTTAAAGACCTACTTTCTAAATGTGGAAATCGGGACATGTTGGAGGAGTGTCTTTTTTTCTTCTGCCATTTTGCCTTTTTTTGCGCTCGCATCACGCATCTGCTGCGTTTCAAATCCGCATTTTTACGGCCCTCATGAGCGTGTATTTACTCAACAACCAACTTGGAATCCACAGCTCGTAGGAAACTTAGAGGGAAAAATGACATTGGACTTGACCTGACTGTGCTGCCATCCTGCTCTGATTCCAAAGCATCACTATTTCCTAGAACGAGGGTTCAACACTTGCAGAAAAAGTACACTGGGACAAGTTTTTTTAGCTTGTTTGTGTTTTATTTCAGCTCTAAGCCTGGCCCAGCAGGTGTGAAACATTTTCATGGTCAAACAACGTGTGAATGTCAGTCTGTGCTGTCGCTTTGCTATATTATTAATGTGGTGGTTAAACCACTCTTCACTCCAGAAAAGGGAGGATTCACTCCTTTGGAACGGATTTCTGCTGACTTCGAGCAGTGGTTTAATCTGCTCAGCAGAAATGGTGCTGGATTTTCGGACTGTTTGGGTTTATTAAAAGTCGGTGTCTTGGCTGTTGGGGCATGGAAAGTCAGATGTTGTTTTGATAATTGGTAGACCTCGCTCAGGTTCCTATGAAATTGAGGAAGTGCATGAATTCAAAATTGCATATAATCACCACATTTATAGCTACAGAACCTAAAAGTGATTCCTTAGTGAAGCTTCCAATTTCTTAGTGAAGTTTCCAATTTTCCCACTTGCTTGGGGTGGGAACAGACAGGTGAACGTGTCAGAAGCATTTGAGATGATGAATTTTGGACCATCCCCAGTGTTGTCTGTAAGACATATTGAAGCATTGCTATTTTGAAATCATGAGGTGATCAATTATTTGCAAAATCCTGGATATTTCTGCGTTCTGAGGAAATGTAGAGCTTCTGCTGCAGTTGCTGTAAAGTCTAGAGAAGCAGATAGGGCAGAAGAGTGTCCTGAAGTGGCAGGGTTTGTCCTGGAGCCCTCACCCTTCAGGACCCAGCTCTGTGAAATTTTGTTGACTGGAATAAACAGTGGAACAAACTCCCTTGTTCTTTGTCTTCTCTGGAAGATTTAAATGAATATCACACCTCAGCCAGACAAATGAACTGTGTGATGAAAACTACGAAGTCTGGACAACTCTCTCAGGGACAGGGTGGGATTGTTGGGGTGTCCTGTGCAGGACCAGGAGATGGAATTGATGACCCTTGTGGTTCAAGAATATTCCGGATATTTCAAATTCTAAATTTCTCTTTGAAAAGAGAATATTTAAATGAATATCACACCTCAGCCAAATAAACTGTGTGATTAAAACTACAAAGTTTGGACAAGTCTCTCAGGGAGACACAGTGGGATTGTGCAGGGCCAGGAGATGGAATTGATGATCCTTGTGTGTCCATTGCAGCTCAGGATATTCCAGTGATTCTAAATTTCTCTTTGAAAAATGAATATTTAAGTGACTATCACACCTCAGCCAGACAAATGAACTGTGTGATTAAATCTATGAAGTTTGGACAACTCTCTCAGGGTCATGGTGGGATTGTTGGAGTTGTCCTGTGCAGNAATAAACTGTGTGATTAAAACTACAAAGTTTGGACAAGTCTCTCAGGGAGACACAGTGGGATTGTGCAGGGCCAGGAGATGGAATTGATGATCCTTGTGTGTCCATTGCAGCTCAGGATATTCCAGTGATTCTAAATTTCTCTTTGAAAAATGAATATTTAAGTGACTATCACACCTCAGCCAGACAAATGAACTGTGTGATTAAATCTATGAAGTTTGGACAACTCTCTCAGGGTCATGGTGGGATTGTTGGAGTTGTCCTGTGCAGGAGATGGAATTGGTGATCCTTGTAGGCCCATTCCACCCCAGGATATTCCTCAATTCTAAACTCACTTTGACATCAGTTTTTTCCAGCCACTTCTGGGAGGAACAACCCGTTTTATTCACAGTCCACAAGGCGTGAAGAGGAACCAGCGGCGTTCTCAGCCCCTCCGTGTCGGAGAACCCTTCCCTTAGTCTCTAACGGGCCGCTCTGGACGTTCCTTCCCTGCAGCTGGTTCGTGATAATGCAGATCTTCGTTGCGAGCTTCCTAAGCTGGAAAAACGCCTTCGAGCTACGGCAGAGAGAGTTAAGGCCCTGGAGAGTGCACTGAAGGAGGCCAAGGAGAACGCCATGAGGGACCGCAAGCGCTACCAGCAGGAGGTGGATCGCATTAAGGAGGCTGTGAGAGCCAAAAACATGGCCAGGAGAGCACACTCTGCTCAGATCGGTAAGGCCACGGAGCTGAAGGCTTGCCCACGTTCCTCGTGGTCGGTGTGTTGGCTCGGGTTTGAGCCGAGCTTTGAGAGCAGCAGTGGAACCGCGGGGGCCGCCTCTCCTCCGCTGCACTGCCGTCTTCAAAGGCTTCACTTTTTAGGAGAATCTGCCCCACCTAAAGTTTAAAGAGCCTCTGCTATTTAACTCGGTAAATAAGTGGCATAATGGGGCTTGTGTGCCCTTCTGGTGACCTGAAAACTTGTCTCCTTAAGTTAGTCGCTCACTTTCTTCCTCCTCCCCCCACACTCTCTCCTTCTGCTTTCATTATTTCCTTGCCTTTCTGGGCCTCGTCCCTTTCTCTTTCTTTCCCTTGATTACTCCTCCTTGTGATTTGATTTGGGGCTGTGCAGAGTCAAAAATTCTTCCTGGGGAACTCAGATACTTGAGGTGTCTGGGGCACGATGAGTGCACGCAACCACGGGGCCGTTAGGATGGGGCAGTTTTGGACATGATTTGCAGGGTTTGCTGAAGCAGGAGGGTGATGGTCTGGGTGGTGATGCAAATACTGGTGTTTCAAAACCTAAGAGAGAATTAGGCAGCCCACAGTATCGCCTGTGTGGGAAGCCATCGACAACTTTGTCTTGGCATCTTCTGGAATGATATAAATCATCAGATTGGACACGAGAAGTGCATCAGTGCCCACCTTGTGGCCATGACTTCCCTGTGTTGTCCAGGCAGCCCATAATCTTTGGAGATCCCAAGCATGGCAAGGCTGAAGGGCTCTCTGTCCCAAGCAGAAGATGGATGTGCTGGCTGAGGGAGGGAATGCCGTGTTCTCCAGAGCGGGATCACAGGCCCCTCTGCCAAGCACGGCTCCGTGTTTGGGAACAACGGGGTTTGTGCCACAGGAGAAGGTGAGGTGGGAAACCTCATGTGAAAGCTGAACGTGTTGTTTGGTTCCCTCTTTTTCCTGTGCAGCCAAGCCCATCCGCCCGGGCCACTATCCAGCGTCCTCTCCGACGGCTGTCCACGCCATCCGAGGGGGAGGGATGTCCAACTCCAGCTACTACCACAACACCAAATAGGCGAGAAGTAAGACCAAAATAACTTCCTCATCCATTCCTTCACCGATCCCCCGCTTCCCCTGCAGTTCAGGCTTGCTTTCAGCAGACACACAGTGTATTTTGTCCATTTTTAGTGGGAGTCGTTTGCTGGTAATTACAAAAATCACTAATTGAGTGCCTGTTAGAAAGCTCTGCAAGCTGCTGAGGTTTGATTTTAGTGACTTATCACCTAAGACTTTTTTAATAAACTATAGTCTAATAAATTGTACTGAAATTCCCGCTTAGAGGCGTGAAACTCATGTAGTAAAAAGAGAGTTCCAGAGATTCCTTCTGCCAGTATCATTTGCTGCTTTCTGTACCATGAACGTGTTTCCATGTTGTGATATTCCAGCCTGGGAAGGGGTGTGGAGCAGCACAAACTTGAGTGGCATAATTTGGGAAACATTACTTTTGTTTCTTGTGCTTTGCACTTCTTCTCAGGTCTCTTTAGAAAAGAAAATAATTAAGTGTTTTACTTTAATTGCAAGGGCTTGAGGGTTTCTCCTGAGCAAAGAATCTCCGGAAAGGTGAGCAGGATATTCCCAGGAGACTGTTTCATGGGCTCTAACCTCCCATTTTCCTTCTTTAAATGCTGGTTATCTGAGCGATTTTTATATCTGTACTATTTTAGGTGATCACTTTATGCCACAGACATGCCAGGAGCTGGATGGTGCTGAGTGGCAGTGAAAAGCACCCAGGGCACTGCTGACTTGTCCCTCCAAGTCTGGCTTTCCCCCCTTCCTCCTTGAGGATTAATTCTGTCTCATGACTCTCCTCCGATGGCCCGTGGTTTCCTGGAGGCACTCAGCATTCCTGGGTGCTTTTCCCTTTATTTTGGGAATGCCTGATGTCAGGCCTGCGTGCCAAGCATCCATCGCAGCACACTCGGGCTCCCTTTTGTGCTGCCGGATTGTTCCTGCCCATTGTGTTTTCCCCGGAGCTTCGAGCAACGTATTTTCCCTGTGGGTAAAATTAGGGCAAGGCTTTGCTGAGTGGTTTTGTGCATTAGTTCCGTCTGAACTGAAATTGGCTTTTCCAGCTCCCACATGAGACGCCTCTGTCCCCCTGCCTCACTGCATTCCCACCTCTGGGGCTGAGGAAATACTAAAATATTAGGAAAACGTTTCTAAACTTTCATTGCAACAGCAACTCGGGACGGGGTGGGAAAGCTGCTATTTGCCTAAATTAAATGTACTTTTAATATACCAATTGCTGTGGAATTAAGTCAGACTCAAACAGGCCACACATCAGGTACAGGCACTTGTCAAGTGCACAACCTGATTGAATTAATAAGGGCTATTAATAAAATTAAAACTAGGTGGGTTTATAAAAAGGTAGGACCGTGGAAATCAATAAAAAGCAATCAGAAGGCACAGAATACCTGGCAGGTATTTTAGATGCCAAAGGTGGTGCAGGATGAGCAGATTCAGGCCACGCTTGGAACGTGTTGCAGAGGAGCTCACGGAAAGCGAGGGTGGAGAAAAAGAAGATGGAAGAACTCGGGGAAAAAAAATGGATAAAGTTACGCATTTAGGGTTTCTGAATAAAATTAGAACAATTCTGAAAACCAAATGGGAGCCCTACAGGCTGGAAGGAAATAATTTAAGCAGCATGCTGTAGATTTTTTTGCTCACATCTAGACGTAAGTCTGGAAGATGTAGTCAGGTAAGACCGGGCGGTGATGGAAGAAAGTCAGTTCTCGTCAGTTTTGGTCCTTTGGTTTAGAAGATTATTGGCAAATTGCAGCTATTTCACTGGCAGCATTGGGAGTATCAGAGTAAGCTGAATTTTTGAGCTGTTTGGATGAAAACGCAGGGGTCTGAGTAAGAGTGTTGGTAAAGGTACTACTTGTGCAGGGAAAACTTTATCCAGATTATTTCCAGAATATTATTAAGACGTTCCTTTTGAATGGTGCAGTTCCACACAGCTGGAATCAGAGCAGAACTTGCTTTTATATTTCATTTAACAGCAGTGAAATAAAGGTGGGATTTCCGTACCAGCGTTGGCTGTCAAACCATCCCCGTTTCTGGAATGCAAACTTTACACCGGGCTGGGGGGAGATTTATCTTGCATTCATTCATTATTCAGCACAAAGATAACAGACATTTAGTGCTGTGAGAATGATCAGTGGTTATGATTGATTAACCCAGCAGCGGATGGAAGAGAAAGAAATGTGGTGTTAATAAAATGTGCTCCTGGAATTGCACGTTGCTGGTCTCGGAGAGAGAATTCCTCACTCTGTCCGCATTGTAGATGGTTTTGGAAATACAAGTGCAATGATTTTGTTACTTTTAAATATATTCTTCAGCCTGAATTTAAAGAAAAAAAATTATTTTTGTCAAGGGATGTGTTTTGGCAACACTTTAAAGAGGAATACTCGATGCCTGTGTATTAATTTTCTGCTGGTCTACAGTGTCATTGCACATTGTCATATTTAAAGCTCTGTATGGGGATAGGTACTAAATATAACTCAATATCTACTCTACAAAGTGCAGATTTCAAAGAATTTAAGTTTTTTCAAATAATACCTGGAATTAGAAAAGCCAAAATTGTGGTATGTATTTTTTGGTTTGACTCCTTTTCATGCTGCCCCACCAAGTTTAGGCCAGAAACTGCACAGAAATCTCAAATTCACTATGTGGTCTGGGTTTATATGGGTTTTTTTTCCTAAACCATTAAAAAAAAACTTAGTTGATAATCAGTTTTAGAACTGGAAATAAGCATAAAGGTGGTGTCTGGGCCAACCTGAGTGTCCCTTGCAGTGTCTGGGTACTGACTGCCAGGCTGAAGTGGGCAACGGGGCAAATCTATGTTGGATTTTTGTGCTGAAATATGTGGCCAGATCAGTGTAAATCGAAATCAGCTCATTTTCAAATTCTGCCTTCGAATTCAAGATGAATAAATATATTTAATCCAGCCAGACCATCGTTAATGCAGCCAATAAGATGCATAAATTAATAACCATCTGGTTTCCTATAAGGTGTTAATAAAGAGGACAATTAGGAGCCAACTACAACTCCCAACATTAATTTAGGGTAAATTTAAAAACACTGATGCGTCAATATTTATGTATTTATAACTTGATCTTGGATTTGGACAAGGTTTTTTTTTTTTTTTTTAATAACTGTACAAGAAAATGATTCATTGAGGATCCTTGGAAGGCTGGTTTTGTATCAGTGTATTCAGAAACATTCCCGGCACATTCAGTTCCTTACATAGTGCTTTGAAAATATGAAACATATGAACATATGAAAAATGTGGGGGGAAAAAAAACAATTCAAACCCCAGAGCTTTTAAAAGTGTGCATGTCAAACGTTTTGTGATCAACTTTATTATTTGTGACTTTTACGAAGGTGAACCGAGCAACCTTTGCACTTGGTCACGTGTCTTGGACTTTGCTTCTGGATGGAATCATTATAAATTAGTGAGAAAGATGCCTGTGTAATGTGCGTGTGTAAAATTACAAACTAAAGTGTTATAAGATTAGATTGGATATTTTCTATATAATACTTTATACATATTTGTAAACACATATTTATTTATACATGTGTGCACATATATATATATGTCTCAGGAAAGGCTCTCTGTCAGCAGGCATAGAAGTATTTATATTTTTTTCATGCCTTTGTTCTATGATTTTCGAGCACAGCTGCTGTTGCTTTCCTGATTGGTACATAAGATAAGCACAGATCTGCTCTTCAGCACATCCAGTGGAGAGAAAAATCCCATTAAAGGAGGAACAGAAAGATTATAAGGAAAAAAAAGTTGGGCCTTTAGAGTGTTCAGGCAAGATGTCACGCTAGGTTATAGGTGGTAAAGAATTAGTGTAAATCAAGAGCACTGGCACATTATGACACATTCCTAATCCCATAAATTGTTACCATGTGCTTCCTGGGGCTCCGTTCACCGCTGTGGCGGAGGCTCTTTGGTTGCTGGACGTCGCGTTTGGGGTGGTGTCCTTTCTAACCCCAAAAATGCACTGATTTCCCTTGCTTTCTGCTCTCTTTGGCAGGTCAGTTCCACTTAAGCATGTTAAGGACTGTCATTAAGTCACTAGTTTCTTTTCTGCCCCTCTTCGACCCGACCCACATCCCGTTCATCCTGCGCTTCCTCCGGCCATCGGCAACGCACCGGTCCCAGGTATCCCGAGCTTCGCAGGACCTCCACGTGTACAGAAGTGTCCAGATCCTTCTGCAATGTATTGGACATTCCCATCTCAGTAAGGATAGGGAGTCTGCCACTCCGAGCCCACCTTGGCGCTGGTTAGGTTGGCGCTTCTACACTCAGAGTGATGCTTTTTTTTTTTTTTTTTTCCCAAGTCCTCCGTTGCATCGGTAAATCCCGACTTCTGGCATCAAAGAATTGATTATTCACTGACCAAGTGCCACCCAAGGCAGGTGATTGTGCTCTGTCATGACTGATTTACTGTATAATATACATATTATTTTATATTTTTAGGGGGATGAAAATGTGCTGCTATATGGTTTCATTTTACCGCTTACATTTTCAGAAGGAAATTTCCCCAAAGAACCGTTTGTAAAATCCTGAGGGGGAAAAAAAAAAAAAAGAAGAAGAAAAAAAAAAAATCTTTGGACTGTGTAAAATAACCTTTATTGCGGCACCTGGTAAAGATCAAACGGGATGCAGAGAAACCTGTTAGTATAGAGCTAGGATTTGAAGTTTGGTAGTTCCATGAATATTATCTGTGTGACCTGTTTTAAAATTAAGATCCGAGCTGCTGCTTGTAGTTCTCCCGACGGTGGTGGGTTTTCCCGGAGTGTGTTTGTGAGCGTTGTTCCCTAGGAAGTTTTGAAGGCTTTCAGAATGCTGTGGAATTCTTGTCTTGGAAAATCTGACGAGCGTTCCCCCCTCTCCTCCTCCTCCTTTCCCCTTCCCCACATGCCTTTGGCAAGCCCTGATCTGTTCCCGCCGGAATTCAGATCCCGGAGGGAACGGTCCCCGAGCAGAAAGGACGTAGCTTAAAGGAACAAAGGAAAAGAAAATCCCCCAAATCCCAGATACTCCCTTAAAAAATTAGCGAGAGTCCAAAAGGAGGTGAGAGTTGTACACTCGAGCTGTCCTTTGCAGGCCAAATTTGGGAATACATTTGCTGGGATGTGAGGAGCACATTCCAAGGGGAAAAGAATGTTTTTGTGAGTCGCTGTATGCAAATCATCCCACAGATGGTCCACTTGTGCTCACCGAGGGGAGGACGAGCCTTCCCTGGATCTCTCTTCCCAGCCAGACAGCAAATTCCCATCTTCCCAGCAAGGGGGCACTGGAATCGCTCTGGGAAGGTGCTGCTCCTCCTCCTCCCTGCCTACACACTCCTCCCGGGGCAGGTGACACCGTCAGGCTTAGGGAAGCCGGGATTCCAGGAAGGTTAGGCCGAGCATAGCCCTCTAGTCTTTCTTTGCAGACGTTTTGCTCTTATTTAATTTGAGATTGATTGGTTGGTTGGGGTTTTTTTTTTTTTACTTTCTGAACCTGTTTGTTAGTAGAACTGTTCAGTCACTTAGAGTGTTTTGGAAGATTGTGAATTGACTTTAGATATTTTTTTTCTACTGAAATTAAGGTGTTGCAAAGTAAGTTGGGACTTAATTTAACTGTTTTGGATTTTTGTCTTTTTTTTTGTTGTTTTGTTTTTTTTTTTAACGTTGCACTATTTCGGGGAGCATTTTGCTAAACATATTTAATGAAGCTGCAAATTTGCATGTATTTATTTTGTATTTTCCAAAGTTTTATATTTTCTTTCTTTACGTGCATGTGCACTGCCAGAAGAATGAACTGTGAACTTGCCATATGCAATCTTGAATAAAATCACTAATCCCCGACTACTCTGTGCTATCTTACCAGCTGTTGGGAGCTGAAGTTTCTACTATGAACTAATAATCCCCTTGTTTTGGTCCTAAAACGGCTATTTTGGGAGAGATACCAAGCTTATTTGCTGTCAAAAGATTTTGTGTCGTAGGAAAACTCTTTGTTCTGTCTTTTGAATTTGGAGTTTGGTATGGAATTGTACCGTAGATGCAATAGTAGCTTAAAAAAAAGAGGTGTGAATTCCTCAGAGCATCATCACCAGGGCAGTTCTGGAGGGAGCTTTCTGCAGCTTGAGGGATAAGTTAACTTGGACATCTCTTGATGGTGCTAGTGCTGATCAGCCAGTCAGTCCCACTAGCTGAGGACAAATTAAGTGTCTCCAAGTTCACTTTTCCATCTGCACTGCAGGAGGATTTCCTCCAACTGAAATGCCAAAAGGAGGATGCCTCGGGCTAAAATTCTCCAAAAATCTGTAATAATTGGAAATCATGAATTCTCGGTTGAACGTACTCTGCTTCTGGATCTATTTTGATTTTTTTTTTTTTTTAAAGCCTATTGTAATTGGGCAACTCTTATTTGTATCGCGTGTTGTATATTCAACTTTTGTACTGTTTTTAAGGCTTTCACATTTTATATCGAGAGGAAAAACCACTCATCTGCTCTGCAGAGATTCAGACCTGTCTCTCGCTGTTTCTGCCACCTGATCCTTACTTTCTTTGCTCTTTGAGTGTGTTGTGCTCTATTTATTCAAGGCTCATTTTCAAGTCGTGGTTTGTTACGGCGCAAGGGAAATTTCACATCTAAAATGTCATGCATGGGACAAATTTGGGTGGAAATAGGAATGGGAAAAGTGTTTCAGATGGAACTAATGTGCATATTGTTCTTTTTGCTAGTAATTAAAAAGTATTTCTGGCTCACTCGAGCTTCTCTTAATGATATGTTCAAATATCTTGTGTTCGTCCTTGAGTTCATGTTTCATCGACTTGTTTTCTGGAAAGCAAGGAGAGTTTTAGGCCTGGAAAGATCTTGGCTGATGCATTTTTAAGTTTGTATTTAACAAGGGTTGAGACTTGGATTATCCTGAATATACAGAAAACTTAAAAATAAGTCACAAGAATTTTTACTGCAGAACCCTGAGTAACTTTTCAATTCCTTTTTATAAAGCCTGAGGGATTAAAATGCACATTTGCCTGAAATCCTTAGAAATCAGAAAATTCTGGAGTGGATTGGGTTGGAGGGGACCTTAAAGCCCATCCAATGCCACCCCCTGCCACGAGCAGGGACACCTTCCACATGCCCAGGTTGCTCCAACCTGGCCTTGGACACTTCCAGGGATCCAGGGGCAGCCACAGCTTCTCTGGGCAACCTGGGCCAGGGCCTCCCCACCCTCCCAGCCAGGAATTCCTTCCCAATATCCCACCTAAAGCTACCCTAGGAATTTTAATGTGAACATGGTTTAATTTGAAGAAAAGGGTGTTTAAACCAAAGGGGGCTGAAGGTCCGACAGGAAAAGGCCTCATCAGATTTCCGTTGTTGGAGGAGAAGCACCTCGCGCAAACACCAAGTCCCACCTCAGAGGGAAGAGGGAGGAATCTGGAAACAAACTGATGGCAGGATAATCTTAATCTCCCCTTGCTTTGATTTTTTTTTTTCTTTTCTTTTTTTTCTTTTGGTCTTCACTGTGCCTGTACGAACCGCGACGTGCACTGGCAGCACCCGCTGTGCAGGAGGGAACTGCTCCCGCCGTTCCTGCCGCCCTCACAGCCCTGCCCATGGACACCCTTCTCGCTGTGGGAGAGCCACGGGGGCTGAGGCATTCTGTAGATTTATACCTGTCTAGTTTGTAAAGCTGTGTAATGTGTACTGCAGATGTGTATTCTCTGGGCTCTATGTATCTTTACAGTAGTGTTCAATTTAGGATTAAAAAAAAAAAAAACAAACAAAAAAAATTCCAAAAAAAATAAAATGTGGACACGTTTTGCTGGTAACAAGGGGAAATTTTTTTTTTTGCCATTGCATCAAACGATGCTGAAATGTATTAAACTCTTGATAGCGAACCTGAACCCTCCTTCCCCCAGCCCATGGAGATAAGTCTTTTATCTTCATCCTGAAGTTCTACCGGAGATGGATGGATACACTGGCAGACTGCATGAGATGTATCATTCGAAATCCGTTACAGTGGAAAATAAAACTGAGCTAAACTCTGCGGTGTGGGCCTTGTGTGACATGGTACAGCCAGCCAGTGACTGCTCTCTGGGACAGGGACAGCACCCAGGGAAGGGCTGGAGCTGTGCCAGGGCAGGCTCAGGTTGGATCTCAGGACAAGGTTCTTCCCCCAGAGGGTGGTTGGCACTGACCAGGCTCCCCAGGGCAGCGGGCACAGCCCCAAGGCTGCCAGAGCTCCAGGAGGGTTTGGATGATCCTCTGGGGCACAGGGGGGGATTGTTGGGGTGTCTGTGCAGGGCCAGGGGTTGGACTGATGGTCCTTGGGAGTCCCTTCCAACTCAGGATATTCCATGATTCTGCGAGTGACCCATTCAATGGAATTGCACTCCAGAGTGTGCTGGAGTCCATGTCCAAGGCCACACTCTGGATTTCAGCTTTCCTTCTAAACCTGCACCAGGTAATTCATTAGAACCCCAGACTGGTTTGGCTTGAAGGGACCTTAAAGCCCATCTCATCCCACCTGCCAGGCACAGGGACACCTTTCACCAGCCCAGGTTGCTCCAAACCCTGTCCAACCTGGCCTTGGACACTTCCAGGGATGGGGCATTAATTAAAAGGTTTGGATGACTGGGAAATGAACACAGCATTTTATTTTTTTTTTTTTTTTTAATGAATAATTGCTTCTTCTCTATGACCTCTCCATGGACATATTTCTTCTTCCTCCTCTGTTTTAGTTGCCTGGAGGATGACAGGGAGACTCTTCCACTTACCCTCTGCATGCATTTCCATTTTTATAGGAGTACTTCACTCACTTTATGTACAGTGTAGTGAAGTTCCTGCCTCCTTGCCACCTCCCTTAAGTCATACTTGGGAGCTTTGTAAACAGCTTATTTGCAGTAATTATTACTCTGAGCATTTCTCAATTAAATCATTACTTTTCTTCTCAGCAATGCAAATTCCACGGATTCTATAGAAATGGGTTTCTCCCTTTTTTTGTTGATGAGTAGATTTCTGATGAGGATTACATAGGTTTTGCATCATGCCCAGCAGACTTAGAAATTAGTCCAGTAAAATTTGGAGTTGATAGTTTCTTTATCAGAATAAATACTGCATTGTGCTGCTTTCAGTGTGTAAGAGGCGCTTCCTCACGCTCTGAGAAGCTCCTGCCTGCAGGATGAGGATGGATCCATCTGGGAAGAAGAGGCTTTCCAATGTAGATGGTTTATACTGAGGGGAGCAGATGGGAAGTCCGAACATTCCCCAGTAGTCCTGCAGAGGAAGGCAAACGCTGTATGGTGCCAGAGCTTTTTCCATGAGTTAAAACCCTTCCAGATCTCTTTGATAAACCTTGTGCCTGGAGGATGAACTCAATTACAGAGCAGACTGTTTGCAAGTATATCCCTGCAATTTCACTTTCGGGATGTGGGATCGCAGCAGTTAATTAACTCCATGAAAACATCACAAATCACTGTATCGATTTCCAAGATCCAGCTTACACAACAGCCCAGCGAAAAACAAAGGAACGGGCTTTGCATCCCTAGAAAAACACTCGCTGCCAGCCTGTCACTGTCGATTTTAACACTTCTTCGCTCCGACTTAAATACTTTAAATTTATCTTCTAGCACAGCTGAACCCAATGGAGACTATTTATCCTAAAACGAGGTTGCTCAGTAGGTTGGGCTTAAGTTACCTGGCGGCCACACGAATCAGCTCGTCCTTGATACGCTTTGATACCACGCTGATGCCGGTCCCGGGGGGAAGGGGGGGATGTCAGGGGAGGTGTCCGTGGAGCTCTCGGGTGGGGTGTCCCCTCCTCGCCCCCGCAGCCGCCCGGGCGGTCCCGCCCTGCCCGCAGGTGCCACCGCCCCGGGGGCGGGCGCGGGGTGTCCGAGCCGAGCTCCCCGCCCCGGCCCCTCCTCCGGCACCGGCACCGGCACCGGCACCGGCAGCGCCCGCACGGCCCCGGAGGTCCCGTGTCCCAAAATCCCGGTGTCCCGCTGTCCCGGAGTCCCGGAGCGGCCGCCGAGCCCGCCCTGCACGGCCGGTGAGTGCGGGGAAGGGGCCCGGGAAGGGAGCGGGGCTGGGGCGGGCTCGGGGCTGCGGGGCCCGTCCTGCCGCCCCAGGGGATGCTGAGCCGCCGCCCCAACCCCGGCGGTGTCGGGGAGCGGGAGGTGGCACCGAAATCCATGTGTCCGCAGTCCCGCGGGCAGTGGGAGGTGGCACCGAAATCCATGTGTCCGCAGTCCCAGGAGTTTTGGGGAGCGGGAGGTGGCACCAAAATCGGGGTGTCCCCAGCCCCGTGGGGAGCAGAAGTGGCGCTGAAATCAGGGTGTCCCCAGTCCCCGGAGTTTTGGGGAGCAGAAGGTGGGACTAAAAACAGGGTGACCCCTGCCCCGCTGGTTTTGGGGAGTAGGAGGTGACACCAAAATCTGGAATGTACCCAGCCCCCTGGGGAGCAGAAGTGGCACTGAAATCAGGGCGTCCCCAGCTCCACAGGGAGCGAAAATCAGGGTGTCCCCAGCCTTGCTGGTTTTGGGGAGCGGGAGGTGGCACGAAAATCAGGGTGTCCCCAGCTCCGTGGGGAGCAGGAGGTGGCAGCAAAGTCAGGGTGTCCCCAGACCCTGTGGTTTTGGGGAGCAGAAGGTGGCACCATAATCAGGGTGTCCCCAGCAGCTGTGGTGCTGGTGGGAAGGAGGCAGACTCTGGGAAGGAACTGGGCTGTGGGAATCGCTGGGTGTGCAGCGTCAAGGGACCCAAATCACAGCCCATGTTTTACAAGTGTGCTGTAAAAGTGCAGTTATTGCACATCTCCTGATGGTTATAGAGCTGTAAAAGGTTCTGTGTTCCTCAGCTGTGACAGCAAAGCTTGGGCTCTTTTAAAGTAGGTGCGTTAGGCTTCACTGTAGGAAATGAAGGAACACAGTAAAAATGTACATAGGGAAGCAAATACCAGCAGAAAATACAAGCTACCCGCCATGAAGGCTGGAGAGGGACTTTGGGCAAGGGCCTGTAGGGACAGGACACAGGGAATGGCTTCCCACTGCCAGAGGGCAGGGATAGATGGAATATTGGGAAGGAATTTCTGGCTGGGAGGGTGGGGAGGCCCTGGCCCAGGTTGCCCAGAGAAGCTGTGGCTGCCCTATGCCTGGAAACGTTCAAGGCTTGGAGCAGCCTGGTCTAGAGGAAGGTGTCCCTGCCCATAACAGGGGGATGAATGAGATGAGGTTTAAGGTCCCTTCCAACCCAAACCATTCTGAGATCCTATGACAGTACATGAGCAGGTGCTGGGCTGACACAAAAGGCAGGTTGTTGCTGCCTTTTGCCTTTTTGGTGTTTCTCCTGAGAATGGACCCTGGCTCCTTGTAGCTATTCCCTATATCCAGATGCATATCCCTGCACTGAATCAGGCTGTACATCCCTTGGAACAACCACCAGCAGTGTTGTGTGGTGTCACAGGCACCGAGGGCTCGTGTGAGGCCCACGGGTGCTCTGCTAATGCAGGGAATGAAAACAATCCCAGCATTGAGGAGCGTACGTGGTTCACCCAGAGAGAACTGGTTTGCAAGACTCAGCTGGTTGATTCCTAAGGGCAATCTCAGGAAAATGGGTCTGTGTGATTTCCCGTCTGTCAGACGGTAAATGCAGGGAGAGCCTGGAACCGCAGATGGAGAGAGGAGAGCAATCGCAGAGCCGTGTGCTGCAGCCTCTTTCATAAATACGGGACTGGTCATCCCAGATGCTCAGATAATGACTCAAGTTTCTCTCCCTCAGTAAACATGGTTTTGTTTAAAATTATAAAGTCCTAAATGCCGAGGTCTCTCTTTCTCGGGTCGGTTTGGAACCTCTAAGTTTAAAGTTTTAGAGCCTCTTCTGTGACTATGAACCTTCCCATTGCGACACCCCGTCCCGCCTCTGCGCCGACGAGTTTTGAAGGAAAAGGACAAAGAAAATTAAAAGGTTTATGATGACAAAGGATTGTGTTTGAGAACACAGGGACCAGCTTGGAGGAGAAGAATTGAGGGCTGAAAGCCTCTGCCCTCGCTGTGGTGTCTGTCTCCCGTCGGTCCCTGGCCAGGCCGTGTACCTGCAGTGCAGGTGAATTCCAGAGGTAATTGCAGATGGATGTTTTATAGCATGGAGGAAGGGAGTTGTCCTGGTTGTTACACAGCTTGGTGATTCATCAGTCTTTGCAGGGTGATAGTTTTGCTCTTCTAGTCAGTCCACAATTAACTCAGTTCCCAGTGTTTTCCCTCTCCCCTCCATGCCTTGCTTTAAGTCAATTAACCTTTCCCAGCGTGGTAACTGCGGCGCCAGCTCCCAGCCAGTCCCGTGCTCTCAGTGCCATCCCTTCCAGAGTGGATAAGCTCCCTCAGCCTGGGTTTGCCAGAGCTGTGTCTCCGAGGTTTGACATCTGGCTGTGTGATTTTTGCTGTCGGGGGCCCGGGAAATCCCGTAATCAGCTTGTAAAGGACGGATCCCACGTGCTGATCCTCGAAACACTCGGGAGCAATTCCGTCCTCTGGCTGGCACCGGCTGCTTTATTTACCTGGCAGGAAGAAGAGGGAGAGCACAGCCAAGGTGGGGAGCTGTGTTGGGGAACGTGTGCCTTTGGCAAGCAGGAGGTGCTGCAGGGAAGGAACCAGTGCTACAGAAACAGGCACCTTTTCCTGAACCCTTGGGAGCTCTGGAGAAGGGACACCTGTGCCTTGGTAACTCCTAAGTAGATTGCTGCCATGCAGACAGGTTATCACCATCTCTTCCTGCTTGGTTTTCTGTTTGCCCAAGCTTCAGCTGTGGGACAAGACAGAGGGAATGTTTCCTTTTCTACTCTTTATACAAATTATGTATTTCAGACAGAGCCCTGTCTGAAATCAGGAGTTGCAAACAGAGTCACTATGATTTCCACCTTCTAGTGGAAGGTGTCCCTGTCCATGGCAGGGGGTTGGAATGACATGAACTTTAAGGTGCCTCCCAATCCAACCCATTCCATGATTCAAAATAAAAAAAACACCTGATAATTTTGCTGCGTGAATTCTCATAATTCTGAAAATTCCCCCCCCCTTTTTTTTTTTAAAGTATAAGTTCCTAAATATTGTAATTCCTTGTCCATTGGCTGGATCTTATGGATTCAAAGGAAAGGAATGCTTCAGTTATTCAAGTGTGTGACTCAAAGGCCTCCTGGATGAGGTGCATGTCTGAGGTGGTGAAAAGCTCCCTCTGATAGTGCCACGCCAATAAACTTCAGAAGGAATTTCGGGCTGCAGCTTTCCTTGTGGATTGAGTAGGATTGGATGGTGCCTGTGATGTTGGCGGTTATTGTGCCATTAATTGCTGTGAGAATCTTTTAATCTCAGTAAGAGCTTTCCCCTGGGCTTTGCACGTGCTTTCAGCTGACTGATGACCAGGATGGTTATTCCCAGTGCCAAATGCTGAAGGCCAGGTTGGATTGGGCTTGGAACAACCTGGGATAGTGGAAGGTGTCCCTGCCCATGGCAGGGGGTTGGAACAAAGTGGTCTTTAGGGTCCTGTGCAACCCAAACCATTCCATGATTCTGTGATTTTAAGGAATACTCAGGGTGACTGTTGGCAGTTGTTGTTTCCTTGCTGTCCATGAGCAGCTGGAACGTGGAGCCCAAACTAGGATCCCTTTTCCCAGTGCAACAGCACCAATCTACCCACTCCAACAAAACCAGACTGGGATTTCTTGCCTGAAGCCTGGAGCCTTTTGATATGCCCGGTCTGAACTCCAGGTTTTGGCTTTGAACCAAATGAGGGTAAAATGATGTTCATTTGGGGTTTTTGTCTGGGTTTGCTTTGATATTTAAACAAATTCAAGCTGTAGTGTGAAACCTGCTTAAAATGTACTTGGAGATCCCACTGCTGATATCACTTTACAGATACGGAAATGGAAGAGTAAAGGATTGGAACCTGAGTCTTTGTGCTAAAAAAATCCACAAAGAATCATCCTAGAATAGTTGGGGTAGGAAGGGAACTTAATATCATCCCATTCCCCCCCCCTGCCATGGACAGGGACACCTTTCACTATCCCAGGTTGCTCCAAGCCCCGTCCAACCTGGCCTTGGACACTTCCAGGGATCCAGAGGCAGCCACAGCTTCTCTGGGCAACCTGTGCCAGGGCCTCCCCACCCTCGTAGGCAAGAAAAGATCAAAGCTTTAGCAGTATTCTGGCTGGATGGATGGCTCTAGATAAGTAATTTATCTTCTTTCAGTGTATTTCTTGTCTCATTCTGGAGAATTGTGGACTCTTAGATCTCATATTTCCACTCACCAGCTCTCAGTCCAGGGAAAGGTCCACTCCATCCTTCATTTTCATCCTTCATTATCCTTCATTTTTTATAGTAGGAGTACGTGCTGAAAAGCGAAGAGGGAGGAGATGCTTGCAGTAAGAAGGTGAAACATTGGATGTATAAATAGATTGAACATGCTGCTTATTCAAAATTTTGAAGCAGAGTCGTTTTCACACTCCCTTTAATTAGTTTTGCCCATAAATTAGTGTGTCTGTGAGAACAGTTTTCCACCCTGTGTCAGTCAAAATGGCCTTGTAGTTTTTCAATAAAGAAATGTGTCTTCCTTCCCTGCAGCCTAATTACACTGGTATCATTTGGTATTTCCAAATGATAGAGAAGCTAAGACTGAAATCCTTGGGGTATGTGGATTGAGAACTAACACCAGTCGTAGGAGCAGACTTGATTTACCTCCATATTTTTGCCTTAGGTTTAAATGCGAGGCTTTGTCATTTTTGTCTGTTATTTAAAAGTTTAAGAAACAAAATTAAATACCATCTTCAGTGGTCTGTGGGCCCTCAGGATGATAATAATTCCTTCCAAACTTGCTCCATGTGGTTACCTCTGAAGTATCTCACATACAGGGCAGCGCTGAAGCTGTGTTGGGAAGAGCAGGTTGCCATCCTGGACTGGCTCATCCTCTGGGATCTGTGGGGCTGCCTCTGGCAGTGATGAATAACTCGTGCTTCAGGGCAGACTTGTCTCCTCCCTCACACACCTTCCCAGTTGGGCCATGTCAAAACCAGCACGAGGTGTAAGATTATCTCCCCGACCCCAGCAGATCGTGCCCTGGAGTGTGGTGATTACCCTGCTCGGAGTCTAAACATGCACAAGTGCAGATGGGAGCACTTACCGTCATCTAATCCTGTTTTTTTGGGAAAAGTGCTGCCCTGGCTTTGTCTTGATGTGAATAAACCTGTTGTGGCAAATTGCACTAATTCAGAGCTCAACTTAATGCGCTGAAATGGAGCTGAGAGGTTATGCCATGGAGAGCAGCACCGGCGCCGTGACGGGGTGAGCGCTGTGTGTCCTCACAGGGCCTGAAACCTTCTTACAGGGGCTGGCTTTGCCTTAGACTTGATGTCATTTAAGGCTGGATATGAAGAGTTCTGGTGCCTGCTTAAGGAGTACTTTGTGAGCTTAAAGTGTTGGTGTCCTTCTGTCAACTGGTAGCCGAGAAAATCCATGGAATCACAGAATATCATGAGCTAGATCCCAGCGGGATCATCGAATCCAACCCCTGGCCCTGCAAAGACACCCCAATAATCCCTCCCTGTCCCCCAGAGCGTTGTCCAAACCCTCCTGGAGCTCTGGCAGCCTTGGGGCTGTGCCCACTGCCCTGGGGAGCCTGGTCAGTGCCAGCCACCCTCTGGGGGAAGAGCCTTGTCCTGAGATCCAACCTGAGCCTGCCCTGGCACAGCTCCAGCCCTTCCCTGGGTCCTGGCCCTGCTCATAGAGAGCAGAGTTGGTGCTGCCCCTCCTCTGCCCCCAAGGAAGTTGTAGACCATGATGATCCCTCAGTCTTTTATCCAGGCTGGACAAACCAATGACTTTGTCTGTGCTTTCTCATGGTCTTTCAGCTGCAGAGCATCAGGTGGGTCTTCAGGTCCCAGCACTGTGTCCTGGCTGGGATCATCATTTTTCCTTGCAAATCCACTGTCTCCATCTGTTGTTCCTGGCTCGACTAATGTGACATCTTCCCTGTGCTCATCATTACAGTTATTTCTGTAGTTCCAGCTCTTTGTGGCTGCAGGACTCTACAGGATAATCCCCTATTTGGCTTTCAGGATTTATCTCTTCTTGGTCTCAGCTGCCCAGGGTAATGTGGCTGCTCCGAATCTGGAGTCTGCTCAAAGGACAGGTCCTGTGCCCATCCTTTAAAACTGAGCCTACAAGTCAAACCTCTTAAATAAATTAAGATTGCAGTGGTTCTTCCCTCTTTGGGAAGGTTCAGGGCATCTCACTTGCCTTGATGTAGTGTCAAATTAGATGATGTTTATATAAACACGTAGAAGTTATTTTTAAGTATATTAAAGCAACCCAACAGCTCGGGTTCAAGAAAGCAGCTTGTCCAACTAAACCCAAGAGCTCCTGGCACAGCAGCTGTTCCTCTGGGATATCACTTTTTAAAACACCATGTGGTCGTGAGTGCTGAGGATTCTCTCCCTTCAAAGCTCATTTCAGCCTCAGGCTGCATTCTGTGCATCTTAATTCTTTTATTTTTCTCAGATTATTCCAGCAGTTCCTGATACCAGTCTAGTCTGATAAAATTCAAACAGAAGGGAAAAGATCTATGCAGTTTTAGGAAAGAGCTTTCCTGTGGATTTTTTTTGGTTTAGTTTCTGTTTTTTTCGGCAGTCCTTTCTCCCTTGGGAGCTTCGAGGATGTTCCATGTTCTCCGCTGCTCCATCCCACCATCTCCCATGTCAGCCTGGCATCTGAGTGAAAACTGGCTTTTGCTGGCTTTTCTAACAGGGGAATGAACTTGTTTTCACTTTTTAATAAGGAATTTTCTCCTTCTCAGATCAAATTGATGCTCTGTGCCTTAGTAATGGTGTTTTGTGGCAAATTATTTTGCCTTAACAAAATCCAAGGGATTTATTTCTTTAATACATTTGTATCATTACCAAAATACAAATTAATGTAAGCAAAATGTTATTGATTGAGGGCTGTCCTGTAAGTTTACAGGAGTTATTGTTAAATGGTAGAATAGTGAAAAACACTCATTCACTAGATTGAAAAATGAACAGGATAATAAAGTGTTCTTTATTTTTATTTATATATATATAAATAAAGCTTTAAAAGAGTATTGCCATTAGATTCAGGAGGATTTGCTTATCTCTATTTCAGCTTATACATATATATATATGTATATATAAGAATATATATACATATATAAACTTTCTAAAAAACATTTTAGAATTGACTGTTTGGCTTCATTTCTTCCAAATGATCCTATTCAGAAGCAAAATTCCCATCATTCATTTCATTTGGAGAGATCACCAGATTTATGGCACTACAGCGAAAAAAATGTACGCTGACACCAAGGCTCTCTAGTGCAGAAAACCTTAAAAGAGGTGTTTACAGTATTAGTGAGGTATTGAGGAGCTGCAGGTTTCCAGCTGATCTGCACAGACTTGAAAACGTCTCCTCTTCTGTGAAGCAATAAATGAAGTTAATAATTACAGTACAATTAGCCAAGAAGAACGACCGTGTCAGGTGAGGGAGGATTTCTCCTTCGCTGCTTCCAGGAAATGAGGGATTTGGGGTGCAGAGCTGTGAGTGTCCTTTGCACTCCACTCTGCAATGCACGTGCTATACAATACTCAGATGAACGAGTTTTTGTTTAAACCAGGCTGCTAAATTAACTAAAAGCTGCATTTTTTTTTCCTTGAGGAGGCAGAGGTGAAGGGCTAGCACTGCCCACCTCGAGTGCCTCCAGGCACCACGAATTCTGTGCTAAATCAAGTTGGAATTCAGGCTATTCACCACCCTCAACTGGAAATGAGGGTGGGAAGGCCCTGGCACCTTTTGGGGTGACCTAATTGTGGCCTTCCAGGACCTGAAGGAATTACAAGAAAGATGGGCAGAGACTGTTGACAAGGGCCTGGAGTGACAGGACAGGGGGAATGGTTTTAAACTTGCTAGAGGCCAGGGTTAGATGGGGGATTGGGAAGGAATTCCTGGCTGTGAGGGCAGAGAGGCCCTGACAGAGGTTGCCCAGAGAAGCTGTGGCTGCCCCTGGATCCCTGGAAGTGTCCAAGGCCAGGTTGGAGCAACCTGGGATAGAGGAAGGTGTCCCTGCCCATGGCTTTAAGATGAGCTTTAAGGTCCCTTTGAACCCAAGCCTTTCTACATTTTCTACCATTCTGTAATTCAGGGGATCTGGTGTTCAGGCTCTCTGTTCTTCCTGCCTTGATACCATGATTAACCAACTGTTTGAATGTGTTAGGTAGTAGGAGTTGCAGCTAATCACAGTGCCTGAGACTGCTTTACTACCTAAATCTTTGGATATGTCAGTGTGGACTCAGTGCTGCGTCATCTTCCTGAGGATTTGGCATTGTAGGGCATCTAACATGAAACATGATGGAGTGGAATGCTCTTCATGAAGAGAATTTCCTTTTATATCTCACATCTCCTGTGTGTTGTCTCAGCTTTCCTCCTGTCCATGGCAATGAGTTATAATCGTGTTATCTGGTCCTTTTGTCGTGGTTTGGGCAACAAACTCTTTAGTTACAAGCACGTGCAAGTGCTTCCTGGGTTCTGAGGAATCACAGGATCGTGGAGTGGCCTGGATTGAAAAGGGACCTTAAAGATAATCTCATGCCATGGGCAGGGACACCTTCTTCTAGCCCAGGTTGCTCCAGCCTGGCCTCGGACACTTCCAGGGATCCAGGGGCAGCCACAGCTTCTCTGGGCAATGTGGGCCAGGGCCTCCCTGCTCTCACAGCCAGGAATTCCTTCCCAATATCCCATCTAACCCTGCCCTCTAGCAAGTTTAAAACCATTCCCCCTGTCCTGTCACTCCAGGCCCTTGTCAACAGTCTCTCCCCATCTTCCTTGTAACTCCTTCAGGTCCTGGAAGGGCACAATTAGGTCACCTCAAAAGCCTTCTCTTTTCCAGGCTCAACAATCCCAGTTCTCTCAGCCTTTCCACCTAGGAGAGGTGCACAATGGTCCTCGTGGGTCCCTTCCAAGCCAGGATATTCCTACCAAGCAGATTTTATTTTCAAAATGACACTTTAAATAATTTATGGATTTGTCTTGCAGAGAATCAAAACACAACCCCTTTGTGTTAATTTACTTAATATATGTATATAATACACTTAATGTAGCAGCTGCCATCCTGAGTGGTGCCATTAAATTGAACTGGAAACTTCTGGAATCAAAAATAGGAGCTTGAGTAAGAGATCCCTGCTCAGGGTGACCAGTGAATTCACCTTCCATGTCCTGCACACTGTGGAATCATGTGAATACTGAAAATAGATGATCCTTGCTGTGTTTGTTGCTCATTTATTTTTGCTGTGAGTCCTTTTGTATTTACCACAGTGTGTCCTCCCAGTCCTTGCCAGCTGCAGTCATTCCTGGCTGGAGGTTGGATTGGTTTTCTATAAACTCTTGATAGGTGAGATTTATACATCCCACCTCCTTGCCAGAATTCAGAACTCCTTTCACTCAGAGCAATTCCTGAGCTATTGTGAATGTCCTGAGGGAATGCTCTGCTGGGCTTTACTCCCTTTCCTGACCAGCATGGACTTCAGCAATGCCCCGCTGCTTTGACAAATGGGTGGCTGAAGGGAAAGAATTGCTTGCTGTACTTTGAAACCAGATTTCAGAGGCATAGAAAAATACTTCCCTAAGAATTACCAGGAGAGGAAGGAAAGGCCTTTAAAAAAGGATAGTTATGAAATGTGGATTTTTTTTGTTTTGTTTTGTTTGATAGAGAGGTTTTCCTTATTTACACAGAAAAGGCAGACAGGGTGACAGGAATCACATCAAATAATTTCATGCATTTTTTTCTGTGTTGTGTAACAGATGTAGAGATCACAATTTGGTGCATTGACTGTAGAGAGCTGGGACAGCTGACCTGATCCCATCAAAGGCATTTTGCCTGTATCATATTATATCCTATATCATGTCTTCATCAATAAGACCTGTTGCTCAGGCTTTTTGTAATATTGCTGGGCATTGTTCTGCTGGTGGGAGGGTTGAGTGGTTGCCTCTGCACCACTTATTAAACTGCATTTTCTCTTTTTTTTTTTTTTCCCCAAATTTTAAATAATTTTTTGAATTTTTAAATCGTTTCTTAAAAGTGCTTTCTGGAGTGTCAGACATCCTGTAATGATTGATCACCTGAACCTCTTGTTTGATGTTTTGGCTGCTCTTGGATTTTCAAACCAGCAACTCCAAATTCCTTGCAAAATAAGACCTTCAAAGCCTTTAGGAATTGCAGCTGTAGGGTGGGATGGTGCCTCCCAAAAAGCTGGATGACAAAACTACCCTTGGATTGGAAGAAGATGTGTTTTCACTTCTTTTTGGAAAAGCACAGGGCAAACAGCAGCTCTTCTGATGCCTTAATTCAATGGAAAATGCTCCAAGAGCTGCAGAAGGGGTCAGGTTTTTAAACAGATGTCAGATCTTTTGAAAAAATCAATACAGAAATATGATGAGAGAAGGTACAGGGAATCAAAACGTAACAGGGCCACTTTTAGCTGTTTTTAAAGGTTGTTCTGTCCTGGGAAAAACAAAAATATCCAAACACCGGAAAATGCCATTGGACACATGAATTTATTTATGAACACTCTTTGTATCCCACCGTCATGCCAGAGTAAGGACAATTAGGGACAGATCCTGGGATTTTGAAGGCTGAGTGGATGCATTGTGCACAACCTGTGACTCACAGAGGTGCACGTGGGGTCATTTTGGCACAGCAGAGGGAGGAGGAAGCGTTTCCTCTCCTTTCTTTGCTTTGGGCAGCCTTGCATTATTTGTGGGGACTGCTCTGACTTCAGCATTCAGAAATGAGGGGGGGGAAATGTTTTCTTTTAGGATTTGACCTGAAGGCCTGGAAGTCTTGGGAAGGATTCACTCCGAGGATTCACTCCATTATCAGGGAAATGGTTGCATGGCCATTAAAACCATGAAACAGGGCAGTTGGTGCCTGGAATTCAAACTCCTGGACACCATGAGGACGTGGTGGTTCCAGAGGGAGGGCTACAAAGACTTGTTCAGAGTAAGAATCCAGGATCTTTCAGGCTCTGTCTGGATGTGCACTCAAGAAAATAAATAGAGCTGATAGACTTGTTGTGCTGCCATATTATTGTGAAATTGCTTTTTTAAATTTTATCAGTTATGTTAATATTCCACCTGGGTATTTTTACTGTGGAATTTTATGTATGCTGAAAGACATTTGTCCTTTTAAAGTATAGATAAGTTAGCCCTCTTGTTATTTCTAAGGTTTTGGGGGGTGGTTCGAACCGCATTCGCATCTTCTTTTAGTATTGCCAAAAATGTGGCATTGCTTCAGTGACAGTGGGAAAGTCCAGTTTGTATCACTCTTCTCACAGAAGGTTTCCTTTATTCCGTGTGGATATAAACCCTTTTTATTCTCAGCTAATTCCCAGGTAGGTAGAAAGTATGTATTTATGGAAGATATACTTCTCTGTGTGTGGCTTTGTGAGCTGTCAGTAGTTTGACCATCCGAAGCACTTGCCTGGTGAACTCTTTTCAGAAGAATGTGGAATTGCAAAGGAATCTTTGCCTGTGTGCTTAGTTGCCAAAATAAAGGGAACTGAGATCTGCTCTGAGTTGTCAGAATGTTCTCTTAACTAGTTAAACCCATGTTTACAACCTTGCCTGTGGTTAACCACCACTAGATAAGATCATGGACCGTCTCCCTGTGAGTGCTCACATGCGAGGGGTTGATGATACAATTCACATTTAAATTCATCTTCTTTGTGCTTTGTTTTTTTAATTGTCTTTGGCTCCGAGGGGAGCTTGCTTTGCTGTGGGGAGTGTTATCGGTTTGTTCAGTTTCTCAAAATAATCCATCGTAGGTGGAAAGGTAACGATCGGCCTTCTAACACCGCGCTGCCCTGTTTCCCTGCAGTGCTTCCAGGAAAAAGGCTTCAGTGGTTAAGGCTGCTCTGATAATGTGTTAAATCACATGTCTGGGCACATGCAAGACATGAAACCTGAAACTTGGCAGTTTCTACACTTTTAAGTCAACAGAGCTAAAAGCAGCCACAGAACATCTCTTTGACTGTTGTTCCTGTTTCTTAGTTATCACGGGAAAGCAACGAGAATTTATTTCAGGCACTACCCTAATCTGGGCTATTAGTGTGAGTCTTCTTCAATTTTCACCAAAGTTTATCAGGTAAAAGTGATATTTGAGCTGGAGCATTTGGGGTTTGCCATCAGGGTCATCATGTTTTAGTGCTGCTTATTTTACCAGAGAAGTCACAGTGCATATGTGTATGTGTGTGTGTATAAATTGCATGACATATAGATGGAAATAGTGTTAAACTTGTTATGAAATTAGTTATTAGCAGTTAAATTAGCTGGGCAGATGGGAGGGTTATCCTCCACCACTGCAGAATTGCTCTGCAGAACAAACCTGAAAAATAACAATACGTGCAGCTGAGTTTCTAGGTAACCTTTTTCGGGGTAAAGTTCTTATGTATTTCCAGTTGGGGATTTAAATCAAGGATTTTGTTACGAGCCCCTGGAGCATTTAATTATGCCCCCAAACAATGGCAGGTGTAGGAATTGTGTGGATTGTGGCAAGTGTCTTTCATTTTCATCTCTCTACTTGGTTGTAGCTTTTTTGATCTCTTCTTCAAGTGCTTTGCCCGATAATTTGGTTCAGGCTGTGCCCAAGATTTACATTTCTTTGGGCAGCCTCAGCACTTGATTTCCAGACAGGGCAGAAACAGCTGGACTGGGAGCTGTTCCATAATCCCTGGATGAAGAATGCTCCCTCCCATGGGATGGGTATAATAGTGTGATTGTCTTTATTTTTGAAGGTGGCCACTGGATTCTGACCTACTGGAAACTGGAGGTTTCCACCTGCAGGGAATTTACTTGTTTGGAGCTACTGCCTTGCTGAAAGGAGGCAAGTTCAGCTCTTCTGGCACTTCAGCCAGCCTGGCTTAAGCTTTGTTTATTTCTCCATTAATATGAGATAAAACAATAAAAAAAGCACAGATCTGGTGAGGAGGGGCTGAGGGAGCTGGGGGGGCTCAGCCTGGAGCAAAGGAGGCTCAGGGGGGACCTTCTGGCTCTGCAACTCCCTGACAGGAGGGGGGAGCTGGGGGGGAAATTGGGCTCTGCTCCCAGGGAACAAGGGACAGGAGGAGAGGGTCCAGCCTCAGGCTGGACCAGGTTGGATATTAGGGAAAATTTGGACGTGGAAAGCCCTGGGACAGGTTTCCCAGGGCAGTGGTGGAGTCCCCATCCCTGGAGCGATTTCAAAGCCCTGTGGATGTGGTACCTGGGGACAGGGGGCAGTGCTGGGGGAATGGTTGGACTCGGTGACCTTAGAGGGCTTTTCCACCTTCAGCAATTCCAGTCCTTATTCCAGATCTCTTAGAAAATGGCTGTCGGTGAGCCTGGATTTTCGGGAACACCATTTCCTTGCCGGCTTCTCTCTCTGGCTCTTACATCGTATTTTGTTTCTCTCCGTAATGGACTTGGTGCTGCAATGCACGTGCTGAGCAGAGTCCCTGTGATGCTGCGTGGGATTTGGCACCCTGCTTCGAGGGATTCTGACGGGAGCTGCCTGGCTGATTCCCAGCACATGCAGTTCCCACAGACAACCTGGAAATGGGTGGGGTTGACGAGAGCAGTAGCAGCAAAGGTCTGAAGCCGAGATTGCCTTCTGGAATGGCAGCTCATCAAAGGGCCAGGGAAATCTATAAAATGAGCAATAAAGTTACTTTGAAAGTTCCACAGGTTTACTCATTTTACTACTGCAGGAAGATGCTTGTGATCTATACACATGTAAAACAGTGGTTTGTATTGGGGATATATTCACATGCAGTGCATATTCTTTGAAGGAGCAGATAAGGGGAAATCCCTCCAGAACTCTTCTAATAACTGTGCTCGTGTAAATGGGTTGTTTTCTTCTGGGAGAATTTTAAACTCTGCATATTTTGGGTTTCTTTAACTGAATTGTTTCCTCTGTGTAGAGGATGCAGTAGTTAATCAACTTCTGAGTCTGCTTGGAAGAGGGTTAATTGTTAATCACTATCACCAATACTCAGAAGTGCCTCAACTCATTTGGAGAAATGCATTTTCCCTGCATGGTTTTCCACAGTCTGCCCTAATAGACATCGATTATACAGCTTTGCCATGTGGCTAAATCTCTGAAACCTCTGATATGTTTTAAAAATAGCCCTTAGAACAGCGTTGAAATCCAGGAAATACTACATGGAGCTCTAACATCAGTGTTTTGTGTGCTTTTCTAATAACAGGGAATTCACAGCCAGCTGTCAAGGGCTCCATTCTACCTGTGGGAAGCTGCCTGGGGCTATGCAGGAGAGGGAGGATAGGGGAATACAGGTTTTTAAACCAGGACTGTCTTGGAAGTAGGGAGCTTTATTCTGGTTTACCAGAGGCGTTTATATTCACTGAGAATGCAGATGTTTTATATGCCAAAGTCATTGGATAAAGGAGTTGATAAAGGGAAACAGAGCCTGGAATGCAGGTTTTCCTCCTCCCCGGTAATTCTGTGCTCTCTCTGTGTGTGTGTGGAGTCTTTCCTGTTGTCTGTGTGGAGTTTTTCCCTCTGTGTGCGTGCGTGGAATTTTTCCCTGTATTTGTTTTCCCCTGTGTGTGTGTGCGTGGAGTTTTCCCCTCTGTGTGTGTGTGTAAGAGTTTTCCCCTCTGTGTGTGCGTGTGGAGTTTTCCNGTTTTCCCCTCTGTGTGTGTGTAAGAGTTTTCCCCTCTGTGTGTGTGTAAGAGTTTTCCCCTCTGTGTGTGTGTAAGAGTTTTCCCCTCTGTGTGTGTGTAAGAGTTTTCCCCTCTGTGTGTGTGTAAGAGTTTTCCCCTCTGTGTGTGTGTAAGAGTTTTCCCCTCTGTGTGTGTGTAAGAGTTTTCCCCTCTGTGTGTGTGTAAGAGTTTTCCCCTCTGTGTGTGTGTAAGAGTTTTCCCCTCTGTGTGTGTGTAAGAGTTTTTCCCTGTATTTGCAGAGTTTCCCTGTGTGTGTGGAGTTTTTCCCTCTGTGTGTGTGTAAGAGTTTTCCCCTCTGTGTGTGTAGTCTCCCTGTCTGCAGGATAGACCTTTGATGTTCCCTGCGAGTCGTATCAGTCTCCACAGGAGAGATCAAGGGCTTTCCCCTATAAATGAACCCACAGGTCGATCGAACACTTTCTTGGAGAACCCGTGGTCTGAATCTCAGCAGGAATTAACCCAGCTCTCCCACATCGGAGGCTGTGTGTTGCCTAACCCCTGTAGAATAGAGCTCCCTAGAGGGGCACAGCCCCCTCCGCCAATTATTCCCTCCCCAGGAGGGATGGAATCTGCTCTGGGTGCCATCTGGATCAAACCCCTCGGATGAAGCCCTCAAGAAGGGCTTGTGAATACAAGTGTGAGCCTAAGCTGGAAGATAGGGTGGAAAGCTGCTCAGGCCTGTCAGATCTGGGTGTGCCTGAAAGCTAAATTTCGTGGGATTACCGAATGGAAAACTTTGAGGAGCCTGGGGAATCCTGGTAGCAGCTGTGAGGGTGAATGGCAAGTTTGCACTTTTTCGTTACTGTGATTTTTTTTTTTTTCCCAATTTGTTTTTTAAAACACAAGTTCCTTTGGTGGATATAAAATCGGGTGCTTGGAAAAATTGCCAGTTAATGTCAGTAAAAAAGAATCCTGTCAATCCATCTCATCAAAATCAGCCCAACTCTCCAATGCCCTATCACAGAAATAAATTCTGATGGTGGATTTTTGTCTAGGACTCCACTGGAGTTTGGTTCAGGGTTTTTCTTCTCTCTGTGTTGGTGAAAAGGGACTTGAATTTGAAGGATTGGCAGGTTGTGCTTGGCTGCGTTTTCACATCCTGTGAGTGAAACACCCAGATGTCTTTCTCTGCTGGAGGATTGACCTGTCATTGCAGTGACCAGTGGTTTAGAAAGCTGGAATTTTTGTTTTCTATTTTAATAGGAAAGCCTGAGGCTGTGAATATGTGTCGTGCTGTGCAATACCCCACAGTGTACCAGACATGAAAATTCATTGTGCCTGTAGCTATATTAGGATGTTAAATACCAGGGTTATTAATCTTTCCTCGCCTCAGAAACTCTTAGTCCATGTATTAATGTGTTTTTGTATGAGATTTAATTGCTCAGACTTGTAACAACTCAAAACCTTAAGATCCTGTTTCCCACTCAGTCTTGAGAAATCGGTTCCATGGAAAAGCAGCAAGGGGTTGTTTTGATTGTATTACATTTTCCATGGCATATGGAGGCTCATCTGTGGGTTATAAATGAGTGGAGAACAAGACTCAGACTAGGGCAGGGATCTTCTGAAAGTAAATAAGCAACCAGGAGTGATGCTGGGAAAGGAATTCCAGAGTTACGGCTTCCTGCGCTCAACTTGAATCGTGTCAGCACCATGTTTGTTATCTGAAAGAAATTACCACAATAAAACACCTCAGTGTTTATCTTAACATAATAAAGGAAGGTGTTTCTAACAATAAAATATGATTAGACCTGTGGAAGAAATAAATAGTTGCTAAATTAGCTTCAGATGAAGGCCAAGTGTACCTTTTATTAAAGTTTTGGCTTTCGCATTGCATAAGCTCAAGGCAGCAAAGCTTATTTTTAAGAGGTAAAACAAAAAAAAAATAAATTAAAAGGTTAGAAAAAATTTTAAAAGGTTTTGACATTCAATCTGTCATCATTGTCTTCTCAGGAATGCACATGTTTAAAAAAAAAAAAAAAAGGAAAAGAAAAGGCAAAAGGAGAGGTTCTGTTGAATGACATTGATCTTCTTTGGAGTTCTCCTTTGGTTTTCTGCTCATTAAGCTCCTGACATGGAAACAGAACTTAAAAAGGCTGAGAACTGTGACATGAGGTGCAGCTTTTAGACTTGTCAGCAGGTTTACCAATAAAATATAGACTGAACTTGGATTTTATTACTTTTTATTTTTGTTAACAGCAAGGGCCAATATTTGAAAATGACAGGGCAGCAGTGGGAGAGAAGAGCTGATAGAAGACACAGAATAGGAGACGTAAATCATATACCGTCTATATTTTCTCATTTAAAAAAAGTATTAGGGAAGAACTGCGTGGTTCAAATAAATTCAATTGCTGTCTCTAATGCAAAGATGAGAAGTTCATTACCAGAATCATCACTGGATAATAGGAAAAAAGGGAATCTTCATCTCTTTTTATGTCCTGTAGTGTCAGAAGCAGCTCAAGGCCTCGTGTGACCAGAATGAGAGGGCAGGTGATGTAACCACAGAGCAGCAGCTTCTCCATGGGGGTGGGTTGGAAATTTCTGTGCAGTTTTGGCAGAGTTTGGTGGCCTGTTAATAGGCTGTAGCTATTCCTTTAGGTGGTACCTGTGGTGGCAGAAGTGCTTTGATTTCTACAAACTACATAGTGGAAGGGATTCGACGTTTTTTTTTTCTTTGTTTGATGTTATGCTGAACTTGCTGAGGAAAAAAATTAGAATACCTGGCTCTTACACAACTGTCCTTTTCTTTTGGAATTATTTTTCTTTAACATGGTTTTCTGGTACTTGTTTATACCCATCCAAAAGAAACCCGAGTGCTTTTTTCGTTTAACCCTTCGAAGCTGTGTTTGATGCTCAGTGTTCTGCCTGAACTGCTGCCCTGATGAGCTGCCCTTTGCTACGAAGTTCCCTGTGTCCTCCACAGGCCTCTTACAGGGCAGTGTTGGTGTTGGAAATATTTTGCACGGGGTTTTGTTTGGCTACCATCTGTGAATTCCATGCCTTAATTTGTATTATGGACATGGAAGCAAATTGGGGCAATTAAAGTGTTTCAAATGCATGCCTGCTTTTCTTTTTTTTTTTTTTT
>VXAY01002481.1:270744-285620 GCA_013399855.1 Oxyruncus cristatus
AACAGCAACCTTTCTGTTTTGAAAATGTAGCAAGTCCTTAGCACAAAAATTCTATTAAATTAAATTCTGTAATAGAGTGAGGGACGTGTTTGTAGTGGAACTCATTTTAGTGCAAAGTGGAGACCAGGAGTTTTCAGTGGAGCTTGCCAAGGGTGAATGGGCCTCTGCAAGTGTCTGGATGGAGACTGTGAAATTAGAAGAGACATCTCGTGCTGAAACCTTCTTTTTAAATTAACTTGTACCAAGTGCAAGACTTCAGACCCTGTTTGAAGTAGAGTTGGGACCTTTCCCAGCAGAAGTGAAGACACAGAAATGAAAATCAAATCCAATTCTGATCTCTGGTGCACTGTTCTTGTTTAGCTTCACATGGAGAACATCAAGGGGCTTGGTAAAGCCATGGTGAAGTAGGGGACACTGGTCTGAAATGTTGTTTAAATCCACGTTCAGCCTTTTTGCCCTGCGTTTTCTCACTGTTTTCAGATTGCTGAAAAAAAACTTGGTGATCTGGGAAATACATGGGAGTGACTGACAGGACACAGGAGGAGGTGATGCTGGTTGGGTCTGGCAGGTTGTCCAAGTCCAAGGCTGTGATCACAGGGAGAATCCTGGTGCTGAGAGTCTCTGCAGAGCTGAGCAGCTCATGCACCCTGTAGTTTCTTCAAATATATGGGCACAGGCCAAAAGTAGATCCTTCTCTCTTCTGGGAAATGACACGTGACTTGCACTTTTCCTGGTCCATCAGAGCTGCTCCACAGTCACCCCCCCTGTGCTGAAAATAGTATTTTCCAATTTCTGAAGCGCACATTTTCTGTAAGAAATTATTAAGCAAAATAAAATAAGGGATTTATTTGCCGTGTCTCCGGGACAGCAGGGCTCCATCACACCCAGTGGTGACTCGGGAAGACAAACACCATCACTTTGAACATCTCCCCCTTCCTGTTCTTCCCCCAGTTTGTATGCTGAGCATGATGCCATATGATCTGGAATATCCCTTTGGTCTGTTGGAGACAGTTCTCCTGGCTGTGTCCCCCCCAAATTCTTGTGCACCCTCAGCCCACTCACTGTTAGAAAAACTCTGTAAGCACTGCTCAGCAACAGCGGAAAAATGGGTGTGTTTTCAGCACTGTTTGGGTCATAAATCCAAAGCATGGCACCTTCTGAGCGACTAAAAATATGTATATATAACTGTCCCAGCCCAGCCCGGTTCAACCCCACTTGCATCTGCTGATGTTTTCTTTTAGGTTTCTGTTAATCTCAGCGTATTTTACCTCCTTGGTGCTTTCATCACTTGAAAACCCAACCAAGCATGGATTCCTTTTGCTGGTTAATTCTGCACCCCCCTCCCCGCCCCCCCCTTCACTTGTCTACCTCAAAATGTGGTTCCACGTTTCAAAACCCAGGCAGCCTTTCCCCAGGGATTAACTCTCCTCCGAAGACTTTTCATATTCTTTAATCTGAGGAGTTTCTACTCTCTTGAAGTGTCAGGAATTGATGTAAACCTCGTGCTTGTTTATTGTCTCTGTCACGGAGAAGCGGAGAAGCTGCTTATTTTAATGTGGAGGGTTTTCCCCGAGCCCCAAGAGAGCGTTGGACGCCCCGTTGTACTTCACATGAAACAAGGACGCGGCGTCTTTCATGGCACAAAAGGAAACAATTGTTCTGGAATTCTCATCATACTCTCCTGGTTTCTAAATAAACACCCCTCGCCCCCCCTGGTTGTTTCAGGTAATACCCAATTAAAAAATGTGCTTCAAACAAAATGGGATTTGTGTGACTGGGAAAAGAGGGTCCTCAGGCTGGATGCGTTTTAAGCGCAAAGTGTGTGACCTACAGGTGTTGAATATACAGTAATTCCACTTGGCTTTGGGCCATTAAATTAGCCACCCTGCTTTCTTTTTCCTGCTGGGAAAATTGCAAATGCATGGGTTTGTGTCTCCTTGGCAGGCAGGGGTTTTGCAGGACATTGATTTCCGAGCAGTCGCCAGACAGAGTCCCATTGTTTATCATTAAACTCTGCCAAGAACTTATCAGATGCTGTGTAATGAGCCCCCTTCTCTTAGGGATGCTTTTGGTGCTGAAAAGGGGCTGCTAACAATTATTTGCTTTCATTTTGTGGGGGTAATTTTAAAGGAGAAAATTAAAAATATTAAAAGTTCTGTTTATAACTTTTTTTTCATGGTTTCACCCGGTCTATCAGAGGACACTCCTTAAATGGGATTTTTAAGCAATTGTCTGGGGCATGTAATGATTTCTCACCATTCGTATCGCGTCTCCCAGGTGTTGTGGCTCAGGTATTGTCCTTTTTCTCCATCCCTGTGCCAACTCTGCAGGTATGGACTCAATAAGGAAACCGATCCAGTAAAAAAAAAAATCAGGAAAGAAATCCCCCAGGACAACCAGAGTGACAGGTGAAAATGTGTGGAGGTGAGGTGAGTTAGAGGCTCAGTGCTGCCAAAAGATCCTGTGCTGTTTCCCTGCTCTCCAGTTCCTTCTCTCCCCCCCTCACTTCACTCCAGCCACCCTCTTGCTCCCTCCACCTTCCTTTCCTTTCCACAAAGCCTTGAGGCCACGTGGACGCTCCTACAAGGAGTAAATCAGTGGAGCTTCCAGCAACTCCACGGCCGGGAAATCCTCTGGGATTTTTCTGACTCCGTGGCCTGTTTCAACTCTTCTTCTGCCCGGAGTCCCCAGCCACGGTGGCAGCTTGGGAAGGGCATCGAATGGGCACTGCTGCTAAAAAGGCAGTGGGGCTGTTTGGGAGCTCAGGGAAATGGTCGGGGCTACACCCAGCCTAAGGAAATGAGTAAATAAATAGAAAGTAAAATAAATATAACATTTCACTTTAAACCGGGCTGCTGAGGGCTGGGAAAAGCCTGGATATAATCACTCCCTGGAGTGCTCCTCGGGCAATGGTGTGAGTGTCTGCTCTTTCAAATGGCAATTTGTAAAATTTCTGCCTGACTGCCCAGAGTGTTCCGATTTTACAAATCAGGTATTCCATCAGCTTTGAAAGTTTACTCTCACTGACACTGTTACAAGTGGTTTCCAAGACTGCGAGTGAATTAGGCACCTCTTCTTTCCACTCGGTCTCTCTGGGGTGATAGAACATACTGGATATATATTCAGTGGGTGTTTTAAGTGTAACATTTCTGTTTTGTCAGTTATAAAATACAGCAGAAAGGGCTTTGGAGTGTTAATTTGGGGCTTGGAGCAACCTCATCTAGTGGCAGGTGTCCCTGCCCATGGCAGGGGGGTTGGAACTAGGTGAATTTTAAGGTCCCTTCCAACCCAAACCATTCTATGATTTGATTTTTTTTAAAACCCCACCTTAAATTATTATTAGTTTCCTATAAGAAGCATCATGTTAGAAGTCCTAGAAACTGCTTTATTTTGCTGTAAAACTTTCCAAGTCTTTTGATTAAAAGGCGATAGGAAGGGATTACAGAAGATAAAATGCAACCAAGAAAACTTTCTGTCCTTTTAGAAAAATATTTGAACTATTACCTCCTTTCAGGGATATCATGATTAATGACCACTGAGCAAAGACAATTAATCTGGAGTGATAAAAACCTTCCTTGGTCACATCACCTGCCTCAATCCCTCTCCATAAAACAGTGCTGGGATGCAGCAGGGGAGGATTCATGTGTGGAGAGCCCAGGCTGCACTTGGAGAACGAAATCTAAGAGATCTGTAGTTCAGCCACAGGTAAATGCAGCGTTTCTTGTGGTCCACAGCATCTTGCCTCACTTTTCCTTGGACTCCTAATTTATGGAAAAGCTCTGACATCCCCAGAAAAGGAATTTCAACTGTATTTCCTTGCCCAGATGCTGGTCTGGTTCGTGGAAAACTGTTTCAGTTTTGTTCTTTGCTTGTTTGTTTCAATTTTTTTTGCAATATTAGTAAGTTTGTTGCATTCTTGGATATTTGAAGGTTTTTAGCGTAGTTGTGAAAATTCTCTCCCTAACTTTGTCTCTATTTAGAGTTACCTTTCTACATATGTCACCTTTTGATGGTGACTTGCAGCCTTCTCTACTGTAGGAATGCTTCTCCCATACTCTTTGTTGAATAACAGGAAAAATTGAAGGTGAAAATACTATTTTTAATGTAAGAATAAGAAAAGGAGAGTTCGGAATGACAAGCTTCTGTGTTGAGATAAACGTACACAGAATCATTTAGGTTGGAAAAGAAACTTGACTCTTTTCCATAAAATTCCTTTTTCTGAAGTTAAATTCTGATTGATGGGAAATTTTCCTGTTACTTTCAATGATCAGGAATTAAGCCATTTTAAACTTCTTTAATGCTCTGCATATTTTTTTTAATCATAGAGCAAAAATAAGATTTTAAATGTTTTTTCCCCAGCTTCTCCCATGATTTTTTGGGGTTTAGTTCTTTACTTTCTCCTCAACTTTCATTTCAGCCCCAGTAAGGTGACTTAATTATTAACTTTTTAGTAACTTTTGTGCAAATTCTCCTTTTTTTTTGGTGTTTTGTTTTTTTTTTTTCCCCAAATGGTGCAGGACTAATCAGGAGTCCTTGGGGTGACACAGTTAGTAACAAGCACTGGAGCATGAGTCAGCAAGTGCCTCTTCTGTCAAATTTAAACCACTTCAAAACAGTTTGTGGTGCAAGAGGAAGTATTTGAGTGATATTTCCCCTTCCAGAGAGAGCAGCAGACTGAGAGCATGTCCCTACTTACTCTGTCCATGTTAATTAATACAGCAGAACAAAGGAGGCAAAAGCAGCTGGAGATGATAATGTAGTGTTCCAATTAGTCAGTTAGACCAGGAAATATGTTTTGTGTCTTTACTGTAGATTTATTACAAATTTATGGCCCATCCACCAGCTGGGAATTGCTCAGTGAGTCTTGTTGTAATTTCGAGGCAGCCAAGCCCAAATTAACTGTTGTGGTTCAGTTCTTTCCTCCATTTCATGCCTTGTGCTCCCTTTTTTTGCCCTCAGGTCTGGGCTGGACCAGGACCAGGCCATTTGAGCACGGTTTTAAGTGGCAGAAAGCTCCTCTGCCAAAAAAAAGTGTGCTTGGTGTGCCCAAAGTGGGGTAAGGTGGGTGCAGGGTCAGTGCCAAGGAGGGCACGAGGCTCCTTCAGGTCCTGGGTGTGGAGTCAGCTCGTTAATCCGTGACCGATTATTTATTAATTCATTTAACAGGCCAGGGCTTCTCAACACATCCCCTTCTCGTGCAAGTGGGAGGTGATGGCCCAGCGCCCACGTGGGTTCAGCTGTGCAGCCACCAGATCTCTGGGGGACTTTGATTTGGGTGCGTTTTGTTGTGCTGTGCTGGAAGACCAGAATGCAGGGTCATGCCTACAGCTTCCAGCTGGCCAACTGCTAATCCCACAAGAAAAAAGTTAGAGCAGGATGGGACTAAGTTACAGAATCACAGATCATTAAGGTTGGAAAAGCCCTCCCAGCCCATGGATCCCCCCTGTGCCCGATGGCCCCCTTGTCCCCCAGCCCAGAGCACTGAGTGCCACGGCCAGGCCTTCCTTGGGCACCTCCAGGGCTGGGCACTCCAAACCTCCCTGGGCAGCCCCTGCCAGGGCCTCACCACCCTTTCAGTGAAGGCATTTTTCTCATTACACATTAAAATAGTCGCCATGTGGGGTTCAGCGATGTGATGGTGTTTGGTAGGGAGGTTGGGAATGTCAGACTCCCTTAATTTCTTACTCCTTGCAGTGCTCTGGTCCTTGTTCTTCCTGAATTTCCTTCTTCTGAGGCACCAGCTCTCCTCCGAGGGTTTGTGTCTTTTCACAATGGTTGCTTTTGCAAATCTTTGAGTTACTGAGTTGTTATTAAATTGGCAGTCAAATTTCTCCTCTCTGTTCTTTGCTTGTTTCTGCCTGTTTTTTGGTTTGGTTTTTTTTTAGTGGCTAAGTGGAATTGCAGACTGGTTTGTGTAGGAAAGGACCTTAAAGTTCATCCAGTGCCACCCCCTGCCATGGGCAGGGACACCTTCCGCCAGCCCAGGTTGCTCCAAGCCCCATCCAACCTGGCCTTGGACACTTCCAGGGATCCAGGGGCAGCCACAGCTTCTCTGGGCAACTTGTGCCAGGGCCTTCCCACCCTCCCAGCCAGGAATCCCTCCCCAATATCCCATCTGTCCTTGCCCTCTGGCAGTGGGAAGCCATTCCCTGTGTCCTGTCCCTCCATCCCTTGTCTCCAGTCCCTCTCCAGCTCTCCTGGAGCCCTTTTAGACCCTGCAAGGGGCTCTCAGCTCTCCCTGGAGCCTTCTCTTCTCCAGGGAACCCCCCCAGCTCTCCCAGCCTGGCTCCAGAGCAGAGGTGTAACTTCACACACCCCAATAACCCCTGTGCTTGCCTGCATGTGCAGCAAGGGCTACAACCACTCTCACCAACAATGTCTGCAGCGTAATCAGGTCAAACCCACCAGCCTGAGCCTCCCAAAGTGTTTGTTTGGGCCGGGTCACACACCCTGCCATAAATCTGCTGCCAGAACCTTGCGGGCTTTTGTACAGTGCAATTTGCATTCATGTGTGTCTAGTTTTTGTATCACCTCAGTTTCTAAACACAGGTAAAGCTGCTGAGGGTTTATTGATCCATTACCAAAGCACGTGAGGAATGTGAACCAGCTCCCCAGGAACCGGCTCAGGGCGGCAGGGAAAGGCCAGAGTTTATTTTAAGACAGACTTGCTTGAGGGGTGAAGTTCACAGGGAGCCTTGTGACAACATAAACCAGTACCCAGGTTGTCTGTTCCTGCTCGTTCCTGGGCTGTGTTTGCATAGGCATTTACACAGCTGGGGAGTGAACCGAGCCAGGGAAAGGAAAGTGGCTGAAAGAGGCACTTTTTCGAGGGTTATTTTCACCCGGAGCAGTTCTTGTGCTGGAAAGCTGCTTTTTCGGGGGGGTTATTTTCACCTGGAGCCGTTCATGTGGTTCGTGGTGTGGCCACACATGGGGGCCAAGCTGGAGGTGGGATGAGGGTGGGGAATGGGGGGTGGCTGCTGCTTGAACTAATTTAAGGAGTAATGCTGCTGAAATGTCGTGTTCCAAAGCCTTTTTCCACTTCTCATCCTCCCAGCTGCCATCCTGGCCCTGGCACCCATCCTAAGGAACGTGGGCATGCTGAGTGGCTCTGCTGGTGCTTAAATTCTGCAAGTGTGGGGAGCCCTTGATAATTCTCCATCCAGACACTTTCTAGGCAAAAATCCATTCCGTGAATCTTTAGCAATCTGTGGATAGCAATTTGGTTCTTGCATTTCCTGGGAGAAAGGTTTCATTTTTTTTTGCCCCCCGCGCTGCACAAATGATGTTAATAATGTGGTGTAAGGACAGAGAATTTGGATTTTTTTTTCTTTCTATCTTCTTCAGAGGGTCTCAGGATGGTTTGTATTGGAAGGGACATTGAGGATCATCCAGTCCCACCCCAGCCAGGGGCAGGGACACATTCTGCTAGCCCAGGTTGCTCCAACCTGGCCTGGAACACTTCCAGGGAGGAGGCAGCCACAGCTTCTCTGGGCAGCCTGTGCCAGGGCCACACCACCGCCACGGTAAATAATTTTCTTGGGTTTATATTTTGATTTGTTAGAATATGCACAGCTAGAACCATTTGGTATTGATTAATACACACAGTTAAAAAAACCAAAACCCCAAACAGAGAAGTGTGACTGCATTTGGAGGAATGCAGAGAATATCTAAGAGGTTTTTATACTTGAATGGGATAAAAAAAAAAAACCCTGTCAGCAACATAATGGGAGAAAATGTCGCAGTTGTAAAAATCCACAGCACAGTGTTGGTTTTTAGCAGCTGTGACATTTTCATAATAGCTGAAGCCCTGAAACTTCTGTTCAGCATTTTTACAAGCAAAACACCACGTTGGGAGATCTCTGCCCACAGCCAGACTTCTGTAAGTGAAGGGATTATGAGGCACAAGCACGTGGATTTTGATTTTTATAGTGTGTGTCGAGCCTGAATAAGCAATGACTGATGAGGTACAGCAGGTTTTATACTTTATATCCTTTCAGAATGAAAGGTATGTGCTTCTAAAAAAGGAATTTTTCAGAAACCCTCACAACATTTGGTATTCAACAGCAGCTGGGAAGCAGAAATTTCTAGCTGTTGAAACTAGTGTGTTGTTGGAGGAGTTAAATCCACGTTGGCTCAAAAAAGTGAGAATAATGTTCCTATTCCTTCTTTACTGTTTTGATAGTTTAATTAATTTAAAAACAATAGATTTGGGCCTTAAAGGGAATGTATGTCAACTTGGAACACAGAGCAGGGACACCTTCCACTAGCCCAGGTTGCTCCAAGCCCTGTCCAACCTGGCCTTGGACACTTCCAGGGATGGGGACAACCTGTGCCAGGGCCTCACCACCCTCACAGTAAACTATAATTAAGTATTTAGAATCCTCAAGAGCTTCTGCAGCCTCTGTAGGTGTCAGGGAGCTGTTTCAGAGGGTTATGCCATCCCTTATCACCTCAGGAGATGTGTTGTTGATGTTGGTAAAGTGCCTCTCTAGTGACAAGTGTTGAAAGGAGGGTGGAGAAGTGGAGGAAAGACTTTCCAAGGCTTGTGATCTTTTTCTTACCCAGTTTGTGAACTGTGGAGAGCTCCAGTTGTCACACTTGGTATTTGTGATTCAGAAGCCTCCAAACTGTTCTTTTAAGGTTACTGTGTCTTTACACAAGTAGCAACTCAATCGAAACTATCTAATGGAGCTTTTTTTTGGGTTCATTTAAAATTATATCGCAGTCAGTGGTTGGCTCATTAGTGTTTTTTGTAATAATTCTCCATGTTGAAGTAGCAGTTGACATTTCAAGGACTAGTTTCATATATTTTTTTTTATACTAAATACAGCTTTGTAAAGCACCTTTAACTCTGTGTTTGGTGCAGAGCAGTGCCTTTCCTAAAGGTTACATTTATTGTTATTATTTCCTTTTTCTGCTGAGATGTCAACAGCTAAATTTGATTTCTTCGCAGCTGACACAAAGACAGATAAAGAAAATAGGTAACACAAGAGGGCTGCTCTGTTTGCAAGGAAGTCCAAGAGAGCTTTTTGTTTGGCGAGTGGAAGGAGATCTTGGAGCAGTCACAGCACCGCTCCTGTTGGGAGACATTTCTGCCAGGATTTTATACTCCCTGGAGTGTCATCTTGTGTTATCCTTCCCTCCCATCCCTGATTGTTGGTCCTTCCTCTCACCTGCATTCCAGCAGTGGGTAAAACACTTGGACCTGACAGTAGTAGTAACAGGAGACCAAGAAGAATACGGGCAAGAGATGGATGACCCCAAAGTCAAGTAAGGAGGAAGTAAGAAGCCTTTGGACATCAGGAGAGCACAGTCACACCTCCGTCACCCAGCTCTGGAGGTCTTGTGTTGGTCCTGACCATAACCTCCAATCTGGAGCAAAATAACAAATAATTCCACCAGTTTGGTTGAAGAGGATCATTCCCTCACCCTCTTCACGTGTGTTACCACTCACAAGAGGATCCTGCCAAGTGTTTTCTGTCCAAGGCAGCTTTTTTGAGCCCGGGGGGTTGTTGTGATACAAAGCAGGAGAACTTTCACGTCCATGGGATTCTTAAGCTCTATTAATAATTAAGTCAGGATTATTTTTTTTTCACTCCACCCTGTTTTCCCCACCCTGCCCTTCCAAGCCTTTGAAGGGAGGCCAACTGTCTGGCACATCTATCACAGTTCTCCTGGTTCTGGAGAGCCTCCAGTGCCAGAGATTTTTGGCAGCTTAGAGCAATTTATCAAATAAGGACCTTGAGATGATCACACCAGAATTGTTCCATCTTGGGATGTTACAGCTGAGGGAAGCTCGTGGAGATGTGTAGTGGTTTTGATTCTAGGCCTTCCTTGGTAACCAGGTTGTAACCAAGGAACCAAGGCCATGTTCCCAGTATTCCATACCATTTTTACGTAAGGAAGGGTACAAATAAGAAGGGAGAGGAGGCTCTGGCTCTCTTCTCTTCCAGTGGTGTGGACGCGCAGGTTCTCTGCTGTCGGTCCTACTCGTGTGGGGGAGTGAGGCCTAGTGGGGCCTGGTGAGGCCTAGTGAGGCCTAGCGGGGTCTGGTGAGGCCTTGGGAGGCAGTGGTTGCTGGCGGTTGTTTGGCACGATTCTGCTATCTCAAGGAGAGTAGTAAGCTTTTCTGTTACTAGTTCTTTACTGGTTGCTCCTGGGTTTTGATTGTGCATATCTATTTTGGCTTTTTCCCTTTCCCTTTTCCCTTCAGGGAGGGGTATTCGGGGTCCCTTTTTTCTATGTACATAGTATTCTAAGTGTATATAACTGTAATAGATGTAAAAATACATATTTTGATATAATTCGGTTGGTTTTGGGTTCTTCAGTTTCTGTAGGGTTTTTTTTCCGTTGCCCTAAGGGGAGAAGAAAGCAGGAGGATTTAATCTGTGGGTTCGAGCCAGGTCCAAACCACAACAAGATGCCACTTATTTTTTAAAGTCGTTTATTCAGAATGGCCATAAAAATGGAGAAGGAGGCTGATCCTGGCTTTGGAAAAGCTCTACACCAGTGCTAATCTCTTGACTAACTGTAAATCCAACCCTAACTGGAGTGAAGTGCACATTGGTTTATAGATATGGGTCCCTGTGATCTTCAGGCTTCTCTTCTGTAGGAAGCTCCTGTGGAACTTAATTTTTCTGTGGTTAAAGCATGGACAAGGCATTCCTTTCTCCTTCAATGCAGTATCTGTCAGCACTGATTGGTTAAATCCTGCCTATTTCTGTTCTTTGGGGAACAGAAGTAAGGACACTGAATTGTACATTAGATTTTAAAATGGTGTTTAGGGTTTGACTTTGTTTTTCGACAAACTTGCTTCCTTTGAGATCATTAAGTGTAAAATTGGATTCATATCTATAAGAACACAACGTTTATGGCTGCCAACAAATACCTCCCAGTCTGTCATGGATTAAATAAGTTTAAAGTATCCAATTATTCTTTTTATGACAGAAAAATGAGAAGGCTGGTGACTTGCCTTAGATGTTTGCAGAGGAGTGGGAAATTGGGCCCTTCCAAGTCTTAGGCTGGTAATAATATGGGCATTTTTCCTTGCTTGATAGGCTCTAAAATCTCAGTCAATTGACTTCTTGGAGGGCACTTAAATCTTACTATGAATAGCTTTAGAAACTAATGATAATTACCCACGATCTTTCATCTTGGGAATAATTTCTGTGGAGGGTTGTACGACAGCTAATGAATTTTCTTGTCTCTACTTATTGATTACTCAGGTTGCTTTGAGTGATGTGTTCTTGGCTCAGCTGGACCAGCCCTTTCCATGCCTAACCCTTTGTCTCTGCCTGTCTCCTGCGTGCTGAGCGTTTTTCCCCTCCACACGGATGGTACCTTATTCCAGGGGGCTCTAAGCTATAAAAACCTCATGCAGAAGCTGGGTGGGTTAACTTTTTGACCCCATTTTGGGTAACAGTAGCAACCATCAGCAGATGGAGAACTTTATCTTCCTGCAGCACTTTATGGTGTTTACACAGCGCCCGATAAGAGCTGGAGGAATTCTGCCCCTGTTGTGGCACCACCTCACTGTGTTCCAGGGTTGTCCAAAAATACTTAGATTGCTACAAAAAGCAAAGTGTGTATAATTTTTTTTTTTTCTTTTCCTCCCAGATTGATACTTTATCCTATGTGGAAAAAAACAGTGTCTTTCATATTTTCTCCTTGGCTAACAAGCTTCTTTTTTACCTAAAAATCCTCCCACTCTGCTTTTCCCATAGTTACTTGTTGTGGCTGACTGGTTTGAGTTTTTGGAATAATGAGATTTTTTTTTTTTTTAACTGGATTTTTCCTTCTGAGGACCGTGTTCCAGGTCTGAGGAGCTGAAGACCCCAAATAGGTTTTGTCTTACAGGTTTTGATAGGGAGAACAGGAGGATGGATGTGGAGTTGCTGCTTTGCTTGCTGTGGGTTAATCATGGCTGTGATTTTGTGGTAGGATTTTGGAAATTGCAGTTTTAGTTTGCATCAAACATGGCAGAAACATGTGATTTGGATGGCGAATGGGCCATGGGAGTGTGCTGCCACTGCCTTGGAGCTGTGATGAGAACAGCAGCCACCTGATGGTCTTTTCTTTGCCCAGAGAAGCTGTGGCTGCCCCATCCCTGTGAGTGTCCAGGGCCAGGTTGGAGCAACCTGGGACAGTGGAAGGTGTCCCTGCACATGGAAGGGATTGGAAAAAGATGGGCTTTAAGGCCCTTTCCAACCCAAACCATTCTGGAATCCCGTGATTTATAGGAGAAATCAGAGGCCTACCTAGAGGAGGTCTGTCCCAAGCCTGGGGGTTGAGATCCACACATGTGTATGGTTAGCTCTGTTCCAAGTGTTTTCCTAACTCCATCCTTGAAATCATCTGGCTGTATTTCAAACCTGGAATCTGCTCTTCAAGGTCACAAGAAATAAATAGTTCCAATTAAAGGTCAGACTCAGACACACGAGTTTCTTGTGGTGTAATTCAAGGGTGAAGCAAATGGGGTGATGAGCTGAAAGCTGTGGAACATCAAAGGGCTTTTTCACACCGGTGTGGGAAGTGCAGGAAGTGACATATGGATAATAACTGGGAATTTGCATAGTGCTCCTGGGCATCTGAGCTGCTTTCTTGCACCCTTTTGTGTATCAGCAGATCAGGCTGGACCTGCAGCAGGGAGGGTTTGAGGGCCATTCAGCATTTAAACACGTTCTGAATAATTTGGGGTTTGTCGTTGTACTTAACCTTTAATCTTGTTTTGCATTAAGCAGGTCATCATACTTTATTTACTCGGTATGTACCTGGCTTCTTTAATTGCTTAAACAACAGAAGATTTCAGGGGTTGCTGGAGAGACACAGAGCAAGAGGAAAATAATCTCTCTTTTTGCAGTGCACTCTTTCTTGGTCTGCATTAAAGAACTTAGCTTTTAGTCTTTCTTCATGCCATGGTCTTCTCTAGAATGTTTTTCTTACCTCTCTCAGCATCTTTCTACTCAGTGGTTTATCTCAGTTCCTGATTTATTTGGGTAAACAAGCACAAGTGCCTTTTTATGGACCCTGAGCAGCTGTTATGGCCAAATGGTCTATTTAATTTTTATGAAGACCCCATAGTTTTATACCTGCTTTATCCATAGTTTTATACCTGTAGGACAGTCAAATACCATGTACTTGTTCATATTCAGTTACCTTCTGGTACTTCCGTAACACAAATAGCTGCACGTATCAATATAACCTGATGAAATAGTATTTTGAAAGTGGAAATTCTGTTCCGTCAGAACCAGATGCACAATTTTGTTCTAAGCTGTTCCCTTCAGCTGCTCCATCCACTTCTTTGCAGGTATTGCAATAATTCCCTGGGAATGTTTAAAGGTCCTTCCCAAAAACACTGAGGGGGGGTTTTGCTGATGCAACATCCCTTTATCCTGATACCACAAGTGATTAAAACATCACCTGAGAACTGTTCAGGAGTGTTATCCCTGGCTTTCCCTTCCCTGCTGCTGGTTTTCAATCGCCAAAGCCCATTCTTGGTGGATAAGTGAGAGCACGGAATTGCAGCAAGGAAAGTTCTCTCCTTTCAAAAGGCTGCTGAACTCCTTTCGTCCTGTCATAAAGTTTATTGCTTCCTATATATCTGCCTGGCATTATGGAAGGGAGAGTTCTCCCCTCACTCTGTAGAATTCCTCAGCTTACACTTAAAGCTCTAAAATTTGCTGATTTCAGCTCACTGTCGAAATTCTGCACTAATTAACTTGTTCTGACCCTTCTGTCCATAATTTTATTTAATTGTCTCAGCAAGCTTTATTGGGGCAACAGTTCTCTTTTCCCTTCTCTGTCACCACACAGTGAAGATTTTGCTAAACCTCTCCCCTTCAGTGCAGTAACAATTAAGAGCCTGAAAGGATGTTCTTTTTGAACTTTTCCGTGTTTGGGGGGGGGGATTTAATCCTGTGGCTCACCCAGAAAACTTTGCTCCAGGCTGGCACTTGGGATTGAAGAGCTGGGTTTCAAAATGTTTCAGTTCTGTTACAAGGTGCAGCGTTTTTATGTGCAGCGTAAACCAAAAAGGAATACAAATAAACAGAAAGGTGTCCTTGCCCATGGCAGGAGGTTGGAAGTAGATGATTTTTTTTCAATCCAGGCCATAATTCTATGATTGTAGACTTTTCATAATTCTATGACTTCTCATAATAGTGTTTATTTTATTACTAGTATTGTTGTTTGTTTGTTTGTTTTTTTCCTTTGCTAGTGTTTGAGGAGGTTCTATTAATAATGTTTGGGGGTTTTCTTTCCACTCTTAGTGGTTCATTTTGTTTCCTTACAGCTGATTTTTTTTTCTCCTCGTGTCTCTCCAGTTTCTCCAGGCACTACTTTAGTACTGCCCCAGATGCCTAAAATCCACCCAGGGTTGCACAAAGGGTTTCCGGAAGGCTCTGAGTCACCTCCTGAAAAAAAGCAAGTGGTGCCTTTGATTGTGAAGAGTTAGAATTTGAGCCTCCGTGCACAAAAGGAATAAGATTTCTTCTTTTCCCCCAGTGAATCACTTTTTATTTGGAGGGGAACAGCAGGAAAGTGAGTTTTCATCTGTGTTCATTTACATGGACGTTTTGCTCCGGTGGCATCCGAGAGTCCCTGGAATTGGCCTGCGGGGTAGGAAAAGCACAATAAAGAGAAACTCTGACAATAAGCTATTTATTCAGCCTTTCTGGTGAGTTGGGCACCTGTTTGGAAATGCACTGTGCAAATATTGCATGGTTTGCTCGGTGGTTCGGACGTGTTTTAGCAGGTGAAGTGTATCAATAGTCACAGTTAGAGCAGACACCCAGCCCTGCATCCCTTTGGGAAAGGGGGAGTTGTCAGGTGATGTGGATCAGAAATTTCAAATCACCTTTAAAAAAAAAAAAAAA
>VXAY01002481.1:289357-310232 GCA_013399855.1 Oxyruncus cristatus
TATATTTTATATATATATACACATATACCTACCTACCTATATATATTTTTTTATATATAGATATATATATATACACATATACCTACCTACATCTATATATTTTATATATATGTGTGTGTGTGTGATCTGCTGTTAAATTTACATTTCCAATAAGGACTTTAATTCAGATACTTATATTTCTTAGAAATGGGGCTTCCTACCACCTGAAATGAGTGGAGGTGCTTCCGAATAAAAGCTGGGTTTAAGTGAGCTCGGTATTTAAACACCCTGTTCTCCACACCTGATTTTCAAACCTAATTTGTTCAGCAGCAGGAGTTTGCTGTTGCAGTTCCCCACACGTGCAGTAGCAGCTCTGGGAATGGCTGGTGTCTTTCCAGGAGCTCTCACAGTCATTCCTGGTGCTCGGGATTCCAAGGACAGCCCAGGAACAAAGAGCTGCCGTAAACGCCAGGCAGCGATGGTATCAGTGCTATGAATTTCACACATCAGCCCCTGCCCATAGCAACCCGTGGCTGACTCTGCGTGGGTTTTTTTTCTTTTCCAATTACAGTGCAATTAGTGTCTTAAACTGGCATAAACTTGGGGTGCTGCACTCAGTGACGTTAGAGAACTTTTCCCACCTAAAAAAATTTCCATGATTCTGTGATTCTTGGGCATTTTCTTACTCTTGGGAAAATTTTGGGTGGAGGGGCTCGGGACAGATGCGTACAACCAATATGATCGGCAAAATGTCCGCTTTATTGAACAACGACTGTCCCTTTTATACAGTCTTCACACCCTGGTGCATAATCAATACAATTTGATTGGTGCAGGTCATAGATCAAACTATAAACATGCATTACTAATGCATTTCTAATTGGATACAACAGGTTTGTGGGCAGAGTAAGAAGTTTGTTATCTGGTCAAACGTCCAGCCTTCTTCTTGGCTGAAGTCCACCTTTGTCCTGACCTAAAAGNCAGGAACAAAGAGCTGCCGTAAACGCCAGGCAGCGATGGTATCAGTGCTATGAATTTCACACATCAGCCCCTGCCCATAGCAACCCGTGGCTGACTCTGCGTGGGTTTTTTTTCTTTTCCAATTACAGTGCAATTAGTGTCTTAAACTGGCATAAACTTGGGGTGCTGCACTCAGTGACGTTAGAGAACTTTTCCCACCTAAAAAAATTTCCATGATTCTGTGATTCTTGGGCATTTTCTTACTCTTGGGAAAATTTTGGGTGGAGGGGCTCGGGACAGATGCGTACAACCAATATGATCGGCAAAATGTCCGCTTTATTGAACAACGACTGTCCCTTTTATACAGTCTTCACACCCTGGTGCATAATCAATACAATTTGATTGGTGCAGGTCATAGATCAAACTATAAACATGCATTACTAATGCATTTCTAATTGGATACAACAGGTTTGTGGGCAGAGTAAGAAGTTTGTTATCTGGTCAAACGTCCAGCCTTCTTCTTGGCTGAAATCCACCTTTGTCCTGACCTAAAAGGCAGTAGCCATCTTAGGTCACACCCTGGCATTCTGTTTATGCTAAGGTATATAGGCATAGCCACAAAGGTGCAGAACAGATTGTTCACACAATGTTGTTACCACAGAAAATAAAGGCAAAATAGTGGCTGTGGTGTTGGGTTGTTGTAGAAAATGTTGTGCCTGTGGGTTCAGTGGAGTGTCCCGGTAGAGGACATTTTCTTTGGACTCTTACAGTAAAACTACACAGAGGCATTTTACCTTTTCTTCCTCCTCTTTCAGCTCGAAAAGTGGGTTTTCATCGGCACACAGACGGTACCAAACCTTTTGTGCCTTGGGGAAAGGTTCCAACTAAAACCGGAGGAAAGGGCGGGGGAACTGATTTTTTTTTTTTTTTTCCATCCATTATTCTGATTTTTATTTTCTTTTTGCATCCCTTTTTCTTTCTAAACAGCTGGGAAAACCCACCGAGGTACTGAGATAACGACCCAGAGCAAAGGAGTGAAGGGTGCTGGCAGCGAACTCTCGCTCCGGACATCGGAGTTGGGTTCAAAAAGCAGCTTTTTCAGGTTTGGGTGCTCAGCTGGCGTGACAGAAACCTCAAGTTGGAAATACAACTGAGCGAGAAGCTCATGAGAAACGTTCTGTGTCATGGATGCAGAGGCTGCCAGACCTTCTGAGGTGTCTGATCCCGTGGGGCCAGTTTAGGTTCCGCCGGATTTGGGTGGGTGTAGGATATGGAGTAGGTCTGCACACCAACACTCTTTTTGCCCAGCAAATCTTTTCCCTGTGGATCTTCATCTGATACTGGAGTTTGAAAGGGAACAAATTATTTCTTCGACAAGTGGAAATCGCGTAGGTTCTTGTTGTTGTCTGGAATGACAAACGTCGCTTGGTAACTGCGCGCGTCGGGCAGAGTTTGCGTTAAAAATTGGATTTCACTTGGAAAGTCGGGCAGGAAAACAGAGGCGTGTTTCTGAGGGGGAGTTTAAGACCAGCTGAAGACCTTTAATTTTCCCATTTCAAAATAATTAGCGGCTGGTATATGGAAATGCATGGATATCTCTGGATTTGTTGGAGCAGTGTTGCCTTGTCCACCTTTCTCATGTTGTAAAAGAGGTCTTGAAGAACCTCTTGTGTGTAATATAATAAGCAAGGTGAGCACCTTGGGAGGATTGAAGAATTCTTTTACTGAACGTGGTCTGAGGCTAAAACTGTAGAAGAAAAATACTGAAAACCAGATTTTTCTCTCCTACATTCACTATGTTCTTTAAATTTAATTTAAATGTAACAGAGTTTTACAGAAGTGCTCAGGAAAAGCAAAACCACTGCTTATTCCTGTAATTCCTTTTTTTTTTTTTTTTCTGGAGTGAGATTAAGTTCCTTTTTCCAGTCTGGCATACAGGTGAGAGAGAGATTTAAACCAGTTGCATGTGAGGTAGAGAAGCTGTTCCAAGCTCAAATGTAAAGCTTTTGCTCATCCATAGCTCTGCCATTGAGGACATGGAATATTTGCAGAAGAGAATAGGAAATTTAGCTGGAAAACCTTAAATTTAGCTGGAAATGCAATGGATTTGGAGATAAGTTTATTTTCTGCAGCTGATCAGGGACTCTGAATTTTAAATGAATGGCAGTTTGGGCTAGAAGAGGAATGTGATGCAATGCAGCTTTTATTACACATTTTCTCCTTGCAAATACCTCACTTCAGTGGTACTTCTGGGGTTTATCATGTTAATCAGACATTATTTTGTTAGCCAGACATTATTTTCATTTCAGGATCACAGCAGTGGGATGGATTGTGTAGTCAGACACCTCCATGTCTCCCAGTCATTCCCATCACACCTCCCCGTGCCAGCATTATCCCCGGAGCTAAAGGATGTTGTCATCCCCAGCTCTGTTTGTGCTTTACTTTTCTAAGATCTCAGATAAAGAACTCCATAATTTCTTGTAATTAAGCCCAAATTTTCATCCCAGGTATTGCTGAGGGTGCTGTGGGTGAACATAAAGGAATGTGTTTAAAAGTAGTGTTGGTAAGTTCACTTTGATTCTGTCAGGGTAGTGTAAAATAGGTTTCCCTGTGTTATTCTCTGCTCCTGATAACAGGCAAAAAGTCAACAAGTAGAGACTTCAACTTGGTGGGTAAGAAAAGGTAAAACTTGTATGAAAAATAGTTTTGATTTGCAGATCCGCAATAATATATATTTTTTTTTAATCCCTCAAAATATTTACTTTTCGCCCCCTTTTTATCTTAAATGTTTAGATTTTCAAATGCCCGTTTCCCAAAGGGGTTTTTCTTATTTGTTCCATCCCTTGCTTCGTTTTGGAGCGGGGCAGATGATCGAATTTAAAGGTGTCCAGAGGAAAACGTGGAAAAGGCAAGTTTTCCCCCAAGAAATGGGGGGGCCAAGGAGCTGGTTTTTGCCCTTCCAGATAAACTCAAGTTTTCGTTTTTGGCCGCTCTGCTTTGTCGCAGGGAACAGCTGATGATGTCAGGTGTTGGGTTTGACTTTTTCAGCCCTGAACACACATACCTTTGTGCCTGTGTATTCCCAACTCTTATGTCCCGAAGTGGTATTTAACAAGCTTAACAGGAGCATTCGCAATTATCTAATAGCACCCGAAAATTGCCTACTAAATGACAGCAGGAAGTTCCATTTGCCTCCCGTATCTCGATGTTCAATCTGCTAATCCTCCAGCAGGAGCTGCCAGGAAAAACAATGTAGACAGGCTTGAATTTTATTAAGATCAGAAATCAAGCTTCCCACTCTGCTGTTACGCACTGTAAGATAAACCTGAACGCCTCCTGGAATATATTAGTTAGTTCAGCCATTGTGTGCCTGGTTGTTTTCTTGAGATGTTCCTTATTCTCAGGGGTTTTTTTATATTAGCAGCCCTTCCCTCTTGGGTTGTTTTCCCTCCCCCCAGGAAAGCTGGAGCTCCGTGTTTCCTCTTGTTTATGTAAGTTAATCTTCCATGTTGTGACAGTTTTTTCCCCTTCATTAATGAGGGCTCCTAATTGGCCCTAATGAAACATTTACTCACGCTGCCTGATAATATTATGTGGAAGCACAACAGAGATAAGAGACTCTGAAGAAAACAAGCATTTTAAAGATTCCAGATAAGATATGAAAGCCATTTTTTGGCCAATATTTTCCTATTTTATTTGAGAAGGACTCCTGGTGCAGCTGTGTAACCAAGCCCACGTCAAACAACATCCATTATTTATTGGCTTGGTTGGCAAACAAGGACACCTTTGACTACATCAAATCCCCAGGTCAATTTACTGTGCCCTGCAGCGACCAAAGAGTGGCTTTTTGTGTTTATATTCTCTGAATTTTTCCATTTGGCATCAGCTTGTCCTGGGAAAGCGATAGGAACTCGGGGGAGGGGGGCAGGAGAGAGCCTGGATTTGTAGCAAACTGGCACAAGTGCAATGGTGCCTTTTCTTTGCTGTCCAGGTGCTTCAGATCCAGTTACACCCCAGTCTCCCCATAAAGGGAAAGTTTCCTTAACCCAGCAGGAACTGCAGAAGATCCAGGTTAAAGGGGTAGGTTTTGGAATTGCTCTGCAATTGGAATAATTCGATTCCAAATGCAGAGGGAAATTGAAATCGTTAAATGCTGTCGAGCTGCCTGAAATGCACTGAAATTTGATTAAACTCTTGAAACTTGATTAAAACTGGGTTGCTAATTTATAAATAACTTGAGGGCTGAAGTGTCCAAGGCCAGGTTGGATGGGGCTTGGAGCGACCTGGTCTAGTGGAAGGTGTGGAAGTGGAAGGTGGTGGCACAAGATGAGCTTTAATGTCCCTTCCAACCCAAGCATTCTATGATTCCATGATAAACAGAGTTATTTCACAAGGAATACATGAAGAAGGACGTTGGCCCCCAAAAGATTCTCCTCACATTGATGCCAACATCACTCAAGCAGCCTCTGTGCATTAAGGTACCCTCTTGGAGTCAGGAAAACTGGATCCCTGATGGTCCAGGGACACAAGATCATTAGGATCAGGAATGTGTGGCTCTGAAAATTGCTACCTCCTTGTACTGGAGTTGTGTTTTTAACTCCACACACTGAGGGGACCTGTTTGCTTCCCTGTTCGTTAGGAACCTCTAATTAGGAGGCTGAGGGTTGTCTTTGCTCTTCCAGGTTCCCTTGCTGCTGATTAGTGCTTCTATTTTGGGCATAGCTTGTGTGGAAAGCTTGGGGATATCTGTGGAGTGGGAAATATATAATTCATCTGGAGTGGTTTGGTCCCACCCATTATTCCCTGCTCGGGTAATGATTTTCCCTTGGAAGAGAAGTAAACTCAATTCTCATGGAAGGACTGAGCAGCCTCGTTCCTTCACTTTTTTTGCCTTTTGTTTGTCTTTTGTGGCATTGGGATGTCACAGGGAGGAGGGATTTTTGTTTCTGCAGTAGCGCAGCCCTCAAAAAGTCACAGCCAAACCGTGTAGTTCAGGTGCTTCTCTGGATATTTTGTTACAAAAACCAATTTTTAATCTTATTTTTCAGTCTAAATAGGGAGATACAGTGTCAGCTAATTAGTGGCTTCCAAACAGAATTAAAATGATCGGTTTCTGGTTTGTTTTTCACAGGTTCTTCTACTTAATGCTTGAGATTCTGGGCTATAATCAGAAGAAATCTGGACCATCCTACAGAAAATAGTGTTGGAGGTGCACTGGGAGTAGAGGTGAGCTGAGGCTTCCTCGGGAGCTCCATAAATAGAGTCATAAAGCCAGGATTTAATAAGCAGATCTTAAATAGGATGGCAAAATTCACAGTTAAGATCACAATTAAATCCTCAGTTCATAAAACTGAACTTTCTGGTGTTTGATATATTAGCAAAACCATCTCAATTGGAAAAGAAAGAAACCAACCAAACCAAAAAATAGAGGAAAAAGAGGGAGATTCTGTGAGTTCTGTGCCGTGGTGACTTTTTCAGTTCAGTGCCTGGGCCTGGGCAGGGTGTGTTGGGAGGGTTTGGAGGGAATGCCCTCGGCATCCCAATGCTCTTGGCATCCCAAAGCAACACCTCTGGTTTGGCTGGAGCCTCCACTCCAGCCTGTTCGTCCTGCTGGGAATTTGCATGGGTGGAGCGAGGCTGATTCTGCTTTTTAATACCCGACCCGGGCCCCAGCGTCACTGCAGTTTGCCACAAATCCCTGTGCCTGTGGACAGCTAAATATCCAACTGACCGAAACGTTCAGTGCTTAGTTCTCCTCCTCCATAAATCAGCCTTAGCAGAGGACCCAGGGGGGAGGGACACCAAATAAATGTGTTTCTGTGTAATTTTATCTCCCCCCCCGCCCGAACTTTCCACCCTGGAATTTTCCGACACTCGTGTGCCACCCCCGGGCTTTCCCTCAGCGTTTCCTTGGGATGCACTTTTAATAAATCTAATTTACACTCACGATGTGCCTTCAGAATTAGATTGTGGCGCTTATCTGAAGCCGATAGTCTTGCACTGACCTGTCTCAGGTAAGGAATTGGTTTGGGCTCCAGGCTGTTGGTGCTAAAAATGACAGTTCCCTGCTTTTTGCTTTCTTTAATTAAACATTATATTCCAGTTTCAAGCAGGATAGAAAGGAGTTCAGTTTTCACGTGGATTTTTAGGAGACCTTTCAAGGAATCTCCGAGACTGACGCTGGTTGGAAGGGCAAAGAGATGAAAGGAATAACGTGAGCTTGAATTTTGTGGTAGTTGCAGGATTCTGGCCAGCAGAAGGCACTCCCAGCTCAGCTTTCTGTTCTTCAGCACTTCAGACTCCCTGGCTTTCCACCTCCCCACTGAATTCCCAAGGCTTCAACCGTATTTCATAGGAAATTTATTGTTCTCCACGCTCAGTTCCTCAGATTTGCCCAAAATAATGTGTTTTCTTTCTTTGCTAGGGCTGACTTTGGCTTTCCATGTGCAGTAATCCTCAGCATGTTCTTATTCCATCCCACTCTGGCCGGGGCCTTTCTGCTGCTCTTCATCCTTCCAGGAATTTGGGTTTCAGCTGAGAACATCAACTTTTACAACGTGAGGCCTCCCCTGGACCGTAAGTAGGGACTTCTTCCTGGTTTTTTTTTAATGTGTATCTTCAATTTTCCCTTCATATTTTAGCTTAATATAATATTTAACTTAATATTATTGTTACTTCCCATATTCTTTCAATCTTTTGGGTTTTAGGTGTTTTCCCCCTTCAAACATGAGAAAAAGTTTAAAACAACAGTTTTGCTTTCCAGCCCACAGCACTTTATTTCTAATATTTTACAAGCTGACTGGAAGAAAACAAACAATTGCAGGCACTGCTAAAGGAAGAGTTCACATTTTAAGGTCTTTCCCATTTAATTCTATTTTTCTGGCTCTGAAATGTCTCCCCACAGAGCAAATTATGCAGTGGGTTTCTCATAAATAGCACAGGACAGGTGGTTTTTGTCTTTTATCTCGTTGGAGGTTTTGTGAAGGGAAAGAATAGGTGTGCTGTGTGCAATTAATTCAGTCTGAAGGTAATTAAAAACCTCGTGGGACCTGTGAAGCCAGTTGTCACTAATAGCATCATTTTTTTGGGGACCTCTTATCTGGCATCAGAAGGATTCCATCCCTTCATTTTCATTATCTGCATCATTAAAACAGTCAGGACAGGCAGATAAATTAGGTATATATGTGCATCTAGGGAGCTGTGCACCTTAGAATAATTGATTTAAATAATGTAAATAAGATTTTAAGCCAGTGCTCTCGATGCCTTTGTTAAAAGGATCCGACTTCTCCTTCAGAGTTGAAAATCAAGCTCTGAAGCTGCTTTTCAAGATGTCTTTTTTTTTTTTTTTCCCATCAAAGGAATCCAAAGCCATTTGAATGTAGATTGAGTTTGTGTGTCTGTGCAAACCTCCACGAGGATGTAAATAAACTGTTCTCTCTCGCCTGCTTTTCCCACTTAAATGATTATTTTGGTTGGTGAGAGAATGAAAACACGGGGATGTGTTTTAAAGTTCAGGCCTTGCAAAACCAGTTGAAAATGTAAAACTTGTTTTCTTTATCTAACAGTTGAAACATCACTGAAAACATGTAGATGTGTAAGTTTTTAAAATGTGTGTACAGGTAGTATTTCAAACATTCCATTTTTTTTTCTCAATGCTTGCAAACTTACTGTGTTTTAATGCTTTTAAAGCCACTCCATTTCCAGAGAGTTTTAAGTGCTTTACTTGTGAGAATGCCGAGGACAATTACAGCTGTAACAGATGGGCTGAAGATCGATGGTGTCCTGAAAGTAAGTGTGAGTAAGTCTGGCCTAATGTGAGACTGCAAGGTGACTCACCACCCTGTAGAAGTGTGATTAATGAGATTAACGTGCCAACTGTGGTGCCCTCAGTCTTGCTATTGATGGTATGAATCACGTAATTTCTGCTGAGGTGAATATTTGGAGCGTTTCGGAGTGCAAAGCAACAGTGAAAAAATTATACGTATACATATATCTACAGAACGTTTTGTATAATATGGAATATATAACAATACATGATCAATATACTGATTGAAGTCTTAATAATATATCGATATATATAATAGCAATAACATTAATTATATAGGTCTTTCTATGTGTGTGTGTATATATGTAGTTATGGGCTTCCTAGGGGTTAATTTTAAAGATATGTTTTTTAAAATCTTAAAAATTGTCTTTGAAGCCTCGTCCCATTCCCTTTGGATGCCATCCCAGGATTTAACGGCTTCCCTGTGAGCAGCAGGACCTGAATAACCAATATCATCCCTGTATGAGGGGATGATGGATCCATAGAAAAGAATGGACATATGTTTCCTCATTTTATTTCCCAGTGATATTCCCAGTAATAGTGGGAAAGGGGAAGAAGTGAATTAGAGGAAATGTGTCTGAAACAAAGCGAGAATGAGCTGCCGAAAAGAGCAGAGAAAGGAAGATAAATGTGTAAATTATCGTGCTAATAAGTAATTGAAACGGTAGCAGCCTCCCTGGAGGTTTGAAGGGTCAGTTAAGCTTCAGATTTCATCTCTAATTAATTGCTAAATGCTATTTTAATCAAGTTGAAAATAGCTGACTACAGCCAAAATAATGAATTTCTGAGGAATATTTCTCCGAACCGCGTGAAGTTTTTGAACACACACTTCATGTGACCAAACCTCTTAAAAATCTTATTTTCTAGGTACTCAGTACTGCCTGACAGTTCATCTCTTCACAGACCACGGGAAGAGCACGTCAGTCACCAAAAAATGTGCCACTGGGGAGGAATGTCTCTTTGTCGGCTGCCACCGGCGCGGAGAAAGTGGCCACACGGTAAGAGCTGCTCCTGGCCCGCTCCTTGAGGAAGAGCAGCACGTTGGGCTGCAGCTTTGCATTCCAGGACTTGTTTTTCCTGCTGAGCTGAGCAGGATGTGCCAAGATCCACTCTCCGGGTGTTTAACAATAGAAGTCGGGTTTCTGCAACCCTTCCTTCCTCCTTCCCTGTCGGTGTGGGACAGGGTGGGACAATAAGTCCTGAAGGAACAGCTGAGCTTTCTAGGGCATGGCTGGGGTGTACCCACGTAGCTTTGGGAGTTCTCAGTGAGGTTGTGCAAGACTCTGTTTGTCTTGAGTTTTTGTTCCATGAGAAAGAGCTAAAACTGCTGCCTGTTCTCATCCTTGGATGATGGGTGGAAGTTTATTCTTGATAATCAACCATAGCCCAGCAAAGTATTATTTCCTGCTGTAATAACCACTAATAACACACCAGTTCCTCAATAGTTGTGCAGATTAATTATGGTGTTTTACCGTGGAAGATTTCAGACACTAAAAACGAAGCAGACAACATCCATGTTAAATATCAAAGGATGGGTCCACATGAAATATCAAAGGATCTGTCCATATTAAATATAAAAGCATCTCTATCGGTTTTGAATCAATTTTCAGTGATTCCAACACTGAGGGAATGAAATGACTTTGCAACCTGCCTTCTATTTTCAAGGAATCATAAAATCGCAGACTGGTTTGGTTTGGAAGGGACCTTAAAGGTCCGTTCGTTCCAACCCCCTGTCGCGAGCAGGGATTTTATCTTAGAACAGTTCTTGTGCCTTTGGATTAGAAAAAAATTGACATTTTCTTCATTTATTCTCTTGGCTTTTCTAGTAAGGAGGATCAAGTCAGGAAAATTGGTTTCAGATGCCCTTTTGGAAGTCAGCTGTGTCAGTGGTTCTGTGGCACTAGAAACTGAAAAACAAAGTATGAATTCAGCACGCAGAGCAACACCGAATATAAAAGCTGGGGGGGGGAAACGAATGGGAACACCAGTTTTTACAGCCAGAATTTTTTAGTTTAAAAAGCTGCAACCTGAAATGTTCAAACGCAGGTTTTTAGCTTGTGTGGTAGGAGGGGGAGCTCTGTTTTCCACAGTAACATCCCATCCCAGCCTGGTGACAGCACCAGGGGATGAGTTGCTCCAGGATGGCTGTGCCCACGATTTGGAAGAGATTTGATTGGTGCGTGTGTTTGATTTGGGGGTGATTTGTAGCATAAATGCTCCATCTGCTGCCCTGGACCAGGCTGCCAAGTGGAGATGATGGGTCTGTTCAGCTCCACTTTGCAGCCAATTGAAGGGAACATTCATAGAATCACAGGATGTGCTGAGTTGGAAGGGATCGTCCAGGATCCATCAGGACCATCCAGTCCAACCCCTGGCTCTGCACAGACACCCCGACAATCGCACCCTGTCCCTCAGAGCTCTGGCAGCCTTGGGGCTGTGCCCACTGCCCTGGGCAGTGCCAACCACCCTCTGGGGGAAGAACCTTGTCCTGAGATCCACCTAACCCTCCCTGGCACAGCTCCAGCCGTTCCCTGGGTCCTGTCCCTGCTCACAAGAGTAGAGAGATCAGTACCTGTAAAGAGTAAAGAGATCAAAATTATTTACATTGCACTGAACATACAAGCCCCTGCTGAGCTCCCCTGTGCGCAGTGACGATCTTTCCCCCCCCTAGGAATGTGTTTCCTGCTGTGAGGGCATGATCTGCAACGTGGAAATCCCAACCAACGACACCAACGCCGTGTTTGCTGTCCTGCACGCCCGCAGGACGTCGGATGGCAGCAGGAGGACGGTCAACGTGGCAGTGCTGGTGTCAGTCGTGATGGTCACCCTGTCCTGACACTGCACCCTCACCACAGACCTCCTCTGAGGGTCCGTGGGCCCTAAGAACTGTCAGGATCTTCAAGGAGAAACCTCTGGTACTTCTCAATTACAGAAAATGCAAGTGCACCTCATGAAGCCCTCGGATATTTTCATGAAGATGCTTCACGTGGCCTCCAGGATTTACAAGTAAACCCCACGACAACCCCCTTCGACTGAGCAGGAGGGTGAACTCAAGTCATAAATTACTGTTTTATGATGAAAATGCACATGTGCTTGGCGTGTTTTTTTGGACAGAGAGAACTGTGGCGATCACTTTCCCAGCTGAGATGAAAAGGAACTTTCGACGGACGATGTGCCGACGTGGAAACTGCTTTTTAACTGTTTATAAAGGACACAGAGTTTCTTGTCTTGGTCAACAGGTGTATTTAAGCTTCTCTTTAGTCACAGTTTTCACAGGGAACATATAGGAGAGGGCTTCTGCTTTGAGCAGAGCTATAATTTCTACTGCCAATAATACAAAATGATCCTTTTATATCTTGCTTTTCTCTCAAATGTATCACCACCGGTTTTGAAACAGTGCGAAATGATGGAGGAGTGCTAAAAATGACCAGAATTCCTGATCCCACGCCCCAAAGGGGTGATTTTCTTGCAACTGAGTCTCACCTCAGCTGGATTTTCACCTCTGTGATAGTGGAATCCCATGACTTTGACATTGCAGCTTTGTTGGCATAAAAACTGTAAGTGGGCACTTGGTGTAAATAAAGAGAGAAGTCTTCTGTTCTCTCTTGATTTGCAAGAAGTTCCTCCCAGAAATATCATTGCCCTTGATGGATTTTGTAGGTCAGCACTGTTGAATGCTGCCTTGTGTAGCTTTGCCATCCCTGTTTGAAAAGTTGGGCCAATATTCTGCTTTTCCTGGCAATCTTCTGGGGTTTAATGTGGTGTCTTTGCATAGTTTGACTGTCTGACTCCTTCTCCTTTAGACGGTCCCTCATCTCACTCACCAATGGGATGAACAGCTGCAGATTTGACACACAGCAGAGTTCAGATAACGTACATCAGGATACATTAATTTATGGGAGAAGCTGTTCAGATCTCTTCCAGGAAGGAAGGGAGCATTTTCTTTTCAGATCTCTGTCTGAAGGACTCGCTGAGTAACGTAGAAAAGTATTATTTGATATGAGAAAACCGACTTTCAGGCACTCCATGATGTCTGCATTTCAGCTTGGGTTCACAGGTGTTGTAGCTCAAATATGTTCATTTTAATGCCTAAATTAGCCACACCGTTTGGAAATCATGTTCCTGTCAATGCACAGCCATAACTTCAAATGGCCTTTGAACCTGAAAATTGTTCATGCATAATGGCAAACCCCTCAATTCGTGCAGCTGAGGAAAGATAAGTGTGTTTTTTATGATACATAAGTGTAATATGATTTTTTTAAATTATTTACATTGCACTGAACAGCCTGTAGAAGGTTTATTTTTACAAGCTTAAATCCTGATAAATGCCTCACTATTCAGTGTTGTTTGCATGGTGTCTCCTGTCTGCTGTGTTACTGGTTTATATTTTCTCCAGAGATGGCACTTTTCATTAAAAATATTCCAATATTTGCTGGTGGTGACAAAAATTGCTTGGTAAACTCCTGGCAAAAATCTCAGAATTAAATTCTCTCCTGGCCTCAGTATAGTTTAGAATTTCATCTGCTTTGGCGTTTCCCAGTTTTTGGGAATATTTACAGATATGACTGAATATATGACCAATCCTCCCTTTTTGGAGGGTGATTTATCCTGGTAGAGGCACTTTGTGCCCAGAGACATTGAAAAGGACAAGAAAACTTGATTTAATTTGCATTTCTAAAACTTTGATTGCTGGAATCACTGATGAAGTGTAGTTTTGTAGTGTTTAAGTGGAAATAAAATTTACTGTTATATTTCATAGACTATCCTGAGTTGGAAGGGACCCACAAGGATCATCAAAGCAAATCCCATCAAAAGAAGATGAAGAATAAATTAAAAATATAAGTATTGCAGTGCACAAAGCCATTCCTGTAGAATGGGAAAGCAGAAAGGAATGAATACGTTTAGTATTCATAATTATTTTAGAGTATTTCTGTTTTATGGTGGTCTGTTAAGGTCATTTTTCACATCATCAGCTCTGTGTTGAGTTGCTTTTGAAGGAGGGAAAACCCAAAGTTTGAAGAGATTTGTACAAGAAGAAAGAGACTTTTCTTAGCTTTATGGGTGGGTTTGGGGATATTTATTGGATTTTTTTTTTTTTTTTTTTTTTTCTTTTTTGTTTTTAGCAGTTGAATGTACTGCAGGAATNCAAGGGGCTCTCAGCTCTCCCTGGAGCCTTCTCTTCTCCAGGGAACCCCCCCAGCTCTCCCAGCCTGGCTCCAGAGCAGAGGGGCTCCAGCCCTGGGAGCAGCTCCATGGCCTCCTCTGGATCCTGGGAAGGATTTGTCCACTGAGCAGTTCTGGAGTTCACTCAAATACCGAAAAATAGGAAATTCCTCCCTGGAGCTGGTTCAGGGCTGTGCTGGGAGCATTGATTTAGTTCCAGGGGGCAGTTGTCATGTGCAGTTACAATCTTACTGGCAGTAAATCAAATTCTTTACAGATGTCTGGTGGAGAACATTCTATTAATGAGTCTTCCCCGCAGCTCCCCCCAAAGTGGGACATCATTCCTGCAGTCTGGAAAGCCGCCCACGAGCGCTGTCAGTAAGAAGGAGTTCCTGGAATTGATATTTTTCTCTTTGTTCTTGGGTCAGAACAGAACATCATGGGGTTTATTTGGGTTTTTTGGCTGTTGGTTTCTTGGTCTTTGAGGGTGGTTTGTTTTTTTTTTGGGGGGGGGGGTTGATTCTGGAAAGTTTTTTTTGAAGGGTTTTGTGGTTTTCTTGTGGGTCTTTTTTGTTGGGATTTTTTTGTTGTTGATTTTTTTTTGGTTTTTTTGTTTGTTTTTGGAAAGGATTATTTTACAATGATGGAGAAAGTGGGACATGAATTGAAAGAGCTGAGAGAAATTGTTGCAGATCCATCTTGTTAAATGATGCTGGGATTTGTTTGGGACAGGAACAAGTGGGAGGAACAAACCTGCATTTTCGCGAAAAGAAATTACGTATGAAAAATATTCTAATATACTTCTAGGTAAGATATCGATGTAGGAAATGAAAGTTACGGTGCCTCCTCTGTAACTGGTGTTATATTTTACATCAGCAAAGCCAACTCGAGGCCTGGGAATCACTTCACACCTTTCCACATGTGCAGGTCAAGGGTTTAGGAGCAGCTTAACTGGGGCTTTAGGACTTTCCCTGCCTGAGTTGCTGGGATAATGGGTCTGGAAATCTGTAACACCCCGTCCTCTTTGGGATCAGGGCTGGCTCCAGAGGGCATTGCCCTGCCTGGTTATTGTGTGTGTTGGCACTTGCTCGAGTTTGGTTAAAAAAATTAAAAATCCTTCTCCTGCAAACCAGATTTTGCCGATGAGGTTTTCGAGGGGGCTGTTGCTGGCCAGATTTAGGCTTATTTTCCAATCACCTCTTGCTCCCTACAAGGAAATCTTCTGCTGTTTTACACAGGAGTAAATAGGAAGAGTAGACTGAATTAAAAAATGGGATTTCACAAAACCCCACCACGATATCAGAGCGTGACACTGTTAGTTTTTAAACCTGAATTGTCCTTTGCCCTTTGTCTCCTTACAGGTTTTTTTTTTTTTTTAAGTTGTTTAGATCTACAAGTAGCACTTGTTCAAAGAAAAGCTTTTAATTTGCTTTTAGAGGACTATAATTTGATTATAATTTCATGGCTGAACTCATTTGTGCATTTGCAGGCAAGTTTCAAAGGGCTACTTGAACTTAATTTTGGGTTTCCTTTGGTATTTTCCATAGTTGTCATCTGTGTGGAAGTGAACTTCAGGAGAACGTCAGAGAATTCCAGAATGGTTTGGGTTGGAAGGGACCTTAAAGCTCATATTTTTGTGTGTTTTATACATATATATGTGTATAATATACATATATATGTGTGTATCTATTATACTGTCATGGCTGGATTTTCCCTAAATGGAATTATCTGATGCTTATGAATTTAAGGATATTTTAACATTATTTTAAGTCCATATAGGAAGAGTTAGTAAAATTAAAATTAATGAGACGAAAAGTAATGAAAACAGATTAAAAGAACCTGGTGAACACTTGATTATAGTTTTCATTTATCAGTGAGAGAACTGATCCTCTCTCTGTGATTTCCTTCTGTCCAGAAAATGCAGAAGGTGCTTTGACTAATCCAAGTTGAAATGTTTCTCCTAAACCTGATGTGGCTTCAGCCCTGCATGTCAAAAAATCAGCGGTGCCAGGGGGTTTGGGCTGAGTGACATTTGACTCCCAATGGACTCCTTTCTGTTTGTGAATCATTTCTGTTCCTGAGCTGTAAATAACTGTTCCACTCACACACATAAAACACGTCAAGTGATCCCAGAGCTGCTCTTGGCACTCAGTGATCCTCCTTTTCTTCACAGGGACTGATAATAGTTCCTAATACCTGAAGGTTCTAAATCCCAGCTGTCCATCCCTGAGTCTCAGGGTTTCCAGCAGCTGAAATGTTAAAATTGGAAGGTTTCATTTGAAACATTTCCCAGTTAGAATATCCTGGAATTTCGTATGTAAATAATCCCAGAATGGTTTGGGTTGGGTTGGAAGGGACCTTAGAGCTCATCAGCATAAAGGTTGTTGTGGGGAGTCAAAGTTGGATGAGGGGAGTGTGGTGTTTGGTGAGGTCAGTATTCCATGGAGGGACAGGACACAGGGAATGGCTTCCCCGTGCCAGAGGGCAGGGAGAGATGGGATAGTGGGAAGGAATTGCTGGCTGGGAGGGCGGGGAGGCCCTGGCACAGGTTGCCCAGAGAAGCTGTGGATGCCCCTGGATCCCTGGAAGTGTCCAAGGCCAGGTTGGACGGGGCTTGGAGCACCCTGGGCTGGTGGAAGGTGTCCCTGCCCATATCAGGGGCTGGCACTGGATGGGCTTCAACTTCCCTTCCAACCCAAACCAGTCTGGGATTCTTTTTTTCCCTCAGAAAGTGTCGAACATCACTCTGAGCCTGAGCATCTCCTGGATCGTCAGGAGAGCTGGCAAGGCCCTTCACTGGGGAGCTTTGTTTCACTGCCTTCCTCACTGAAAAATAACCTAAAATAAGTGGAGGGGGGGGGAAAGGGGAAATCCTGCAGAAACAGCAGGATTAGGAGAGTGCAAGACTTAGGGGAGGCCGAGCAAGGAAGGGTGGTGGGACAGCGGCGTCTGAGCTGTCCCTGCACAGCCTGGGGAGGGGCTGGGTGGCCACACTCTCTGGAAAAGCCAATTACAGAGAAATCTGAGGGCTGATGGTGGGGAGGAAAGGCAGAGCATGGGGGCAGCAAGAGGGAACTTGACTTGTGGAAGTGCTCTTCCCAGCAGGATGAAAGCGCCGTGGTGGTTACGGAAGCTACCGCAGCGATTCATCTGTAACTGCAGGGTGGGGGCTGGATCTGAAACCTGAAACCTTTTTGGCCGGGCCAGAAGGAGAAGATTCGTGGGGAGGTGGGAGTTTGTACGTCCCAGCTGGGACAGTGGATGCACCGACACTGCGTGTTTGAGTCAGAGGAGCTGAGTGGGGCTGGCGATGCTTCTGGAGACACCTGGATTCCAGAAAGGAAGTTATCCGGGGGAAAATCCCGCCCTCCACGAGGACATTGGCACTGCACAGGTATCAGGACTATTTTCCATCTGTCATCAGAGCATCCAAAACAGTCATTATGCCTGAGCTTCCCTGCAACTGCTGTGGAATTTGCTGTCCTAAGGCGAGGAATTTCAGAGCTCCCTGAGCTGACCTCCAGCCCTCGCTGCCATTAAATCCTGTAAATCTCTCAGGTATGAATCCAGCACGGGGAGGTGATTTTGGAGATAGTAAAAGTGACTGAATTACAGTGGATTTGTTTTGCTGGGGTTTTTTTCCCCTTTGTTGTTTTATTTTTGATTAAAAAAAACGGGGAGTAAACCTTTGGAGAAGGCTCTTAGGGGTATAGATAAAAGAACAACCTGATGGATGAAAGTGATTGATGGGTTCCAAAACTAATATACTAATTTAATTTTTTCAGGCTTTTTATAATTGAGATGAAAAGGTTCTGATAGATTGAGGTTAATTGAAAAAGTCACTGATCAGAGGCAGAAAATAAAGGCACAAATATCTCTGCAGGTTGAGGTGCTCTTACGCTTCTGCTTCCCTCTCCCTGGATTTGGGGTGGCCAAACCTCTTTGGCCTTGAGGTCCATGAAGGACTTGCTCCCTTTCATCTCACAGAAGGCATTCAGGCGCTGCTTCAAATCATGGAATTACAAGGCTTGGGTTGGAAGGGACCTTAAGGATCACCTTATTTGAATCCCCCCTGCCATGGGCAGGGACACCTTCCACCAGCCCAGATTGCTCCAAGCCCCGTCCAGCCTGGCCTTGGACACTTCCAGGGATCCAGGGGCAGCCACAGCTTCTCTGGGCAGCCTGTTGACATAATAATTATTAAATATTTGTTTAATGTTAATTTAGTGTGAGTCTTCACCCGTGTGCTCGGCCCTGTGTCTGTTGGCAGCACGTCTCCAACACTTCCCCTACAACACCTTCCCTTTCAACAGCTCGGAGCAGCCTCTTTTTACAGCGTCCCGAACCGCCTGAGGTGGTTTTGAGGACTGTTATTAGCTTTTCCTCGCAGAAGCAGCTTCCCCTAATAGCTGAAATGGAGCCTAAATACCATTCAGGGTATCTCTTGTTCATCTGACCTGTCTGTGCTGTCTTGTTGCCTCGTCCCAGACCGTCCCACCACCACCGCACGTGCCGGTGTTGGCCCGAGAAAGGCTCCAGAACTGGCAGAGAGACACAGAGTTTTCACTCTTGTCCCTTGTTTTTGTGTATTGATGGATTAATCCTGGTTTTAATCATTTTTTTTTCCCTTGTGATGAACCTTGCAGGAGCCTTTGAAACCCACCAGAAATGTTTTTGGGTGCGGTTTTCGGCTCTGTGGGCTCCCTTCCCCCTGCGTCACAGGCCGTGCGTGACAACAAGAATCACGGCACACGTGGGTTTTGTTCTGCTTTTTTTCCTGGCCAAAAGCTGGAGGTGAACATCCATCAAGGAGGGAAGAATTTATGCAGGGCCTTAGGCTAAAGCCTCTCAGGTTTCCTTCTCACTCGCAAAGTGAAGCAAAAAGATCCATCTGACAAAAAAAAACCCCTTAAAAACCCAACACCCAAACTTCAGAAAATAAACTGTTGGTGAGCGTTGTGCAGGAAAATTGCTTTGCAGGCAAAACAAATTCCATGTTTGGTTTATTCTCGTGACTTGCTTGGGTTTTTACCAGGAAGTACCTCCACAGGTAAAATAATGCATTAAAATAGAATGATTTTTGTATCCCATTTGTTCCTCCAAACTGCAGGTTTTGTTTTAGTTTTATTTCTGTGCCACTGGCTTTTATGAGGTTTTATTAGTTATTTATTTGTCCCTTTGGCCAGATTACACAATATACCTGCACCAGAGGTAATTTTATGTACAATAACTTTATATACAATAATTGAATGTATACAATTTTATATAGCCTTGTCTGACACTGCTGCCCTCCAGAACCAGCTGTTTAAACCCCCTGATACTTCCTAGGATTAACCAGTAACTAGTCCTCTGAAAAAGCTTTGCTCATCCCAAAGATTTGGGGGAAAAAATACAGGAATTCATGTTTTTTGAATGTTTGAGTAATTCAAATTATTCTCCTGCAGTTCCACCACGTAATTTTCTCTGTATTTGGCCTCCTATAAAATACATATTTGTTGTGTCAGAGGGGTGCTGGGGATTAGACAGCACCAAGCCTGGTTTAATTTAACAATTAAATATTCCTGCAATTTTAAGTTATCGATGTTAACAACGTTTAAAAGGTTAATAAACAATAATGTTAAAATGTTAATATATATAATATTATACACAATATATAGGTGTATATATAGATATATAAATATATGTATATAACTATATGTATGTACACACATATAATTACTTGTGAAGTAATAATAATACAAATAAATAGAAATATAGATTATATATATAAAAATAAATATAAATATGTTAAAAACTACAATAAATGTTAATGTAATTAAACCAGGGCCTACAATAAACTGGACATGTTTGGCATCCCAGCAAGTTTTGTGTAACCCTGAAATGAGGCTTCTCATGGCATTACAAATTTAGTTTCTGGGCCCCTGAAGGACCAAAATGTCCTTTCCAAACTGGAGATGGGAGGGGGTGGCCGAAGTTCTTCTCCCTTTCAGTATCAAACGGGCTCCTCCTCAGGGTCAGATTTTGAAGTGGCTACTGCCTGTATTTTACAATACCCTTAAAAACCTGCCCCCAAAATTAGCAAAGCCAACTTTTCCAGGCTGTAGGTCCGTGAGCAAAGCCCGAAAGTCCTACCCACAGAGGACACAAAAAAACCCTCATCATTTCTGTTGCAGAGAAAATCCCGGTGGTTTTCTGGCTGCCAGGGGTGCATTAAGGAGCAGATTTTTGAGTGGTTCAAGGGTCTGACTAATCCTGGCTGGATTCAAAGGGCAGAACCAGCAGGAACACGCATTTCTCAGCTCCAGCAAAGCCGGGGCAATTTGTCTCCCGTGAAAAGCAGCTTTGCTGGTTTTTTGTGCCCCTCCCTCTGATGAGCTGCTTGTCACCGGCCTTAAAGCAGTAACAGGAGCTTCGCCCCCAAATCCATAAAACCCGCTGGCAGGGATCTCTTGTGGGTTCATTCTTAATTTTTTCTTCTTTTTTTTTCTGTTCTGGATGTTTTAACTGAAGGTTGTAACTGATACATAATAAGGTTATAACTGATACACAACTGATGTCATAACTGAAGGTTGTAACATGGGCGATGTGGGAGCTCTGAGATGGCCCTGAGGGACAGGGGAGCCCATTGGCCAGCCTGGAAAAGTTGCCTTTGCTAATTTTGGGGGCAGGTTTTTAAGGGTATTGTAAAATACAGGCAGTAGCCACTTCAAAATCTGACCCTGAGGAGGAGCCCGTTTGATACTGAAAGGGAGAAGAACTTCGGCCACCCCCTCCCATCTCCAGTTTGGAAAGGACATTTTGGTCCTTCAGGGGCCCAGAAACTAAATTTGTAATGCCATGAGAAGCCTCATTTCAGGGTTACAGTCCCTGGTTTAATTACATTACCAGTTATTAACCTTTTAAACATTATTTATGTATATATTACTTTTATATATTTATAAATATATATTT
>VXAY01002485.1:0-14861 GCA_013399855.1 Oxyruncus cristatus
AAAAAAAAAAAAACCCTTAAAATTTTATTTTATTTTAATATTATACCTACTATAATAAAATTTTGTAATAAATTCATACACACATCAGAAATAAAGGAAAAATTAACAAATACACCTTACCTTCCACCTGATCCAAAATTCTCCATACCGAAATAAATAAAATGAGAGACTATTCTGACATCTGAATATTTTTCACAGTAATGAAGACTGTAGTTCTGCTCTCCATAGGCATTCAACTCAAACTGTATACAAAAAAGATTCCAGCACACAGAAAGGTGTGGATTACTGTTCTGTTGTCTCATCTGCATGCTAATCTGGACAATGCCTTTGAGACCTTTTGATTCTGTGGTTTGTCCCATATATGTCCTACATATGCTTACATGTATTGAAAAAAGTTCTCAAGCTCAGAGGAGACTACTGAGAAAATCTCTTGGATGTCTTTAGGGTATGGAGACATATCTCTCAGTGGAGGATTTTTCAGACTTGGTTATTGCTTATTGCATACAAGAAAATCTCCCTCTGCCTGGAAGAGCTTTTCACCCTATCTGGCAGTTGCCATCCAGGAGAAATCAACTTCTAACATGGATTTATCTTGCACAGTCACTCAGCAACTCAAGGTTGCAGTGCCATTACACAGCAAGCAAAGGCCTACATAAGACACATTTAAACAAACAAGTCTTTCAACCAGCAAGTAGCTTTGAATAAGGTTTAAGACATTGACATTAAAGGCAATCTAAATTTTAATCTCATGTTTTTAAGGTTTACCCGCACTGAGGCTATGAATGACATTTCAGCCTCCAAATTAGTAAATTTTGCAGTCTCAGGTACCAAGAAGCCCAAATACTACCCAACTGCTTTGTTTGAAAGTGTTTTCTCCTCATGAATGAAGCTTTTTTCCCCACTAAATTCATCTTTAAATGAATGCAGTCTCCCTCATTTGCAATTCCATGCTATCTTGGTTTTTTTTTTCATTGCAGTGCTCATTTTAGTACCCCAGGTATAAGAGCATATCTTATTCTCCATGCCAACTTGAACTGATGTTGTACCCTTCTGGTTTGTTATGGACTATTTTTGTATCCCCAGTTTCTTTTGTTGTTTTATTTCTTCAGTACACATTTATTTTTCATTTAATAGCAAGGGTGATTATGCTATGTTTACCTTTGACTAGTTTTATGTCTCTTTTTCTTCTTCCTGGACCTTCTTTGGGAAGAATTACACAGTCTCTGGAGGTGGCAAGTCAGACAATTGAAATGTCAGCATAGCATTTGCTAAAGAAAATAATTAAATACAGAATATATATATATATACTGTGGGAGTCAAACTTCATTTTTTAACAGGCTGTGGGCTACTTACAGTATGCTGTGAAAAAATGAAAGACGCACACTACTTTATGCCATATGCATACTTTATGCCATTTTACTTAAAATTATATCTTTGCTGCAATGTAAACATAGACTTCCAGTATTATGGGAAGCTATCACTTGAAGGTATTTTGCATAAATTATTTCAAAAAAACCTTTTGCTCTGTTTTTGATCTGTTTTTGAACCCCAGAGTGTGCACACAAGATCAGCCAGTAGTGTGGTCCAAGGGGAATTCTGCAATTCTATAATTAGATGTATTTCTCTCTTGATAGTGGAAGTATGTCTGTCTTATATTGTCATCTGAGGTATCTCTTCAGTGTAATATCCTCATACCACACAGAGAATGTCTTTCCAGTTGAAATGTGGGTAGGGGAAAAGGGAGGGAATGAGGAAGTTTGTCACCATATGCATTTAAAAAACTTACCTCTTAATCAATATGATACTCAGATTTCCTTAGCTACAGTAATGACAGTTGATGTTGTAAAATAAATAGTTTGGTCCAAACTATAACAAATTGACATTTTTCTAAAGTTAATTGATTTTTAACTCATATAACATATTAATTGTGCAAATTACAGAAAATTTATTTTATTTTCTGTTTTCACCTTCTTTTTTTTCCTTTTATTTCCCCATAGGTTTAGATGGGACACTCAAAATGTCAGTAGGCCTCCTGGAAGCAGTAAGTAAAACTCACTTCAATTTCAAACTACATTAATTCTGAGTGAAGTCAAACTTATTAACAGATGTTAAGGCAAGCAAGTCCTTATGAAAAATTGCAGATTTTTAATAAGGGCATTTGCAATGATTCTATCCCATTCTGACAAACTCATAAGTCAATAGCTGTCTTTCATCCCTTATGGATTTATCAGTTCTTGTGAGTAAACGTGACAACTGAATACTGCTGAAGTACATAGAGCAATATCTCTGTTACCATGAGAAACACAACTTGGGCTCCAAGATGAGGTGTTTGGTTTGTTGAAGCTTTTGGTCTATGGCTTTATTTTGCTTTGTTTAGATCATGACTTAGACTATGGTAAACAAGAAGAAAATCCTAGTCTAAAAAAATATTTTTCACTCTACCTCCGGCGTCCAAGAATACAGTCAATGAAAAACACATTTTCCTTTTGACATCCCCACATTTCCCTTTCGTTAACACTTAAGAGAGAGAAGAAAAGATAACTCTGTTTAAAACATTATTAGTCACTGAGGAAGGAAGATAAACTTTATTCACTTCTGATATTTAAATAAAAGTCCCATCCATGATCAACAGCAACTATAGAACTCACCATATCTGTAACACAAGAACTTTCCTTTTCTTGTAGTGATGACCACATGACTATCATTTTATGTATGTGTTCAGGCTACCATATTAGTTGATGGCATGTCCAAAGTGATTATTGAAGTAAATAACAGCATTCAGTGCTCACAGTCTCTGTGGGCTAATTAAAAATAACAAATTTTATGGAAGACGCCTTGCTGTTTATTAGTTTGGATTGTAAATTGTGAAAATGCTTTCAATAAAATACATATGCCCACAGCAGGGAAAAAATTGCAGAAAAATGCTTTTGGGGGTGCAATCACACTAAAAAGGAGAACATTCAAAGTCCGTAATTTTACATTGACAAAATTCTTTGGAATCAAAATTTTGAGAAAGTAGAGAAAGATCGAATTTACGGCAGTAGCCAAACACAAATCACTTTTCAAGGCTACTGAATAGATATTTAGGAATGTTCAATAGTACTAATTTGTGTCTATTATTTCTTGCTGTCACTCGTGGAGTTCTGTAATTGAAATGCTGAGTAACATTTTCCCTCCTCAATTCTAATGATGCCCTTTATAATCCTCTTTTTAATGCAGTGCCTGAACTTTAGAAAGGTTGTTCACTGCCAAATGTCAGTCAATTTCAAGATGTAGCAATGGAAACCCTCTTGTTTTATCCACTTTGTTAGATAAAGTTCTTGTGAACTAATAAGATTGCCAAATGTTTGGCTTCTGTTTCCTGTTTATTAAGTAAAAAAAGGGAATAAAGTAAATGCAATAAAAACAGCTCTTCTAACCCACTCTCCCACTGACATCAGGGCAAACCAAGGTTGTGTTATTAAATTTAGGGGGAGAAGAATCCAATTAGATGTCTTCTACTTCAGTAGAAAAGTCAGCCTAAAAACAGTCTCACAGAGAATGTAACCTGTTGGCAAACACACAGTTCATAATTATGAACCGATGGAGACTTGATAACGTTTAGCACTGCAAGTTTCATCCAGATCAACAATTTATGTCCACTCCTTTCTTAGCAGGGAAAGTTCAACAAACCACAGAGATTTATTCTGATATAAAATCACACTGGCAAACCCTCTTCTGCATTGATATTTTCACTGCTAGAGCAGCTAGCACTAAGCGCCTTGAAATAGACAAAAGCTATAACATAAAAGTGAATGGAAAAGGTTTGGTGCTGCAGGACTACATAATTGTGGAAAGTTTTCCTTTCTGTGTGATTCATATTAAGGCTGTTTTCAAACCTTGTGTCTGACATTGGGGTTTCCTATATGGCATACAAGGCACTATCTTCTACTTACAGCTCCTCGAGGCACCACTAATTCATTATACACTATACACATTATTCACTTATAAATTAAGGCTTATTCCTTTCATAGAAATAACCGTGCTCTGCTTTTTTTGCATCGGTTTGGAGAGTGTAAAGAAAAAATCTTTTCTCTTCAAAATCCTGTCTTCTGGTTAAAACAAGCACTCAACCAGTCTCTCACCTTTCATTTAATTTAAATAGTCTCTCTGTAAGCACCTGAAAAGTCCATGGGTCTTTCCCTCTCTACTGCTTGATGGGTAGATAAGAGGAAGACCCTAAAGAGATGACAGGGATCAACTTCCTTGAAAATGAGAACTGACTATTTGGAGGAGTACAGAAGAAAATGGAAGGCACCTGAATGAGAACTGTGCAATAATCAGTGGCTAGAATAAGGGCAGAAAGGTCACAAAAAATAAAAACACGCTGCTCAATTTCTCCTATAGTTCAAACATAATGCCTGAATAATTCAATCAGTGCTTAGTTGTGGCCCTGATACAGGGCTAAGTGAGAAAACCTTGGCAGTGGCACCTCCTGGTTGAGCAAGGCCTTTAGCAATGTCCTACCTCTGCAGTCGTGCAGTGCTTAGAAAGCAGAGCACTAAGGAACTTTAATATCCTTAACAAGTTGTTTAAAATGCCCTCAAACGTGGTATGTGCCACAGGAAATGTCTATCACAACTGAAGAAACTTCAACATGAGCACTTGCTGTCCCCAAGTACCACATGAACAGACAGCTCTGAGCATCTCCTCATTCTTCAGACTGTTCTGGGTAACTGGGAAAGGAAGTGGCTGTAGCCACAATAACTTTTTCCTGTCACCCTGATTACAGTCTTTTTTTCCCAGGTTTTACATGGGCTACCAGCCCAATTGCTAGCTGTGAAGCGTGTCCTTTTGCAGCGAGGTCCAAATAAGTGTCTGTGCAGAAGCATTTTATGGGTGAGCCTCACTGGACAGGATATCAAAGGGGAAGGAGTTTTTTTCTGAACACTGATCAGTAATGGAGTCTTGCAGTTACCTTGATTAACATATATGTTGGTTGCAGATACCCCAGGAGTTTTTGTGCAAACCCAGATCTCACTTGTTCCAGACTGCACGTTGCAGTATAAACTTTACCCATGCCCAAGCATTGAACCCTACACCTGCATTTCCTCTTTAAAAAACAATTCACTCACCATTTGACAACTTGGTTTTCACAGACTGCTTTGCTTTGACAGTCTTTTTTTGATTCCAGCCTTGTGCAAGTCAATGATCATAAATGTCCTTGCTTGTGACAGAATGATATGGTGAGAAAAAGATGAAACAGCTAGGTTGAAGGAAATATTGGCTAATGATAGAAAGGTAAATTCATAAGCTTTGAAAATTGTCTCTTTACTGTGCATAATAATCTCTTAAGTTCTTACAGAAATATTGAAAATCTGTGCGCAAATTTCCCTAACACCTTGTGCCATATGATTAAAAACGAGATGAAGAATGTTTCAGTGTAAGCAGAAGTTATTGACAGTGCTTCCTGTATACTTTACACTCACTTTCCTTAGATTTATATGCAGAGACAGTGTAAACAAAGATGTCAAGCAGCAGGGAGTGAGTTTGTGGTTTGATCTGAAGACAATGTCATGGTTTAACCCCAGCAACTATGCTCACACCCCCTGCCTGGTCGGAGTGGGGAGACAATTGGAAAGGTAGAAGTGAGATAAGTCATTGGTTGAGGTAAACACAGTTTGATAGGGAAAGCAAAAGCCTCACACACAGGCAAACCAAAACAAGGAATTTGTTCACCCCTTCCCATGGGCAGGCAGGTGTACAGCCATCTCCATGAGAGCAGGGCTCCATCACACATAATAGCGATTTGGGAAGACAAACACCATCATTCTGAACGTTCCCCCCTTCTTTCTTCTTCCCCCAGCTTTAAACACCACTGAGCATAATGCTATATGGTCTGGGATATCCCTGTGGTCATCTGGGATCACCTGTCCTGGCTGTGTGCCCTCCCATCTCCTTGTACAACCCCAGCCTGCTTCGTTAGTGGGGTGGGGTGAGGAGCAGAAAGGGCCTGGATGCTGTGTGAGAGCTGCCTAGCAGTGAATAAAACATCCCTGAATTATCCACACATTTTTCAGCACAAATCAAAAATATGATCTGATATAGCTACTAGAACACAAACTCTACCCCAGCCAAAACCAACACAGACCATAATCCTTTGAAAATGTTTTATGCTGCAAATATTATTGACTTAATAGATGGCAACTGAAAAAATTCAGGAAATGTTCTTCAAATCAAAGTGGTTCAGTTATCATTTTTAATGATTAAAAAGTGGTTTTTTAATATTAAACTCTTGCATTTTAAATGATTATCAAACTTTGTATACTGTACAGCTTCACTACCGCATAGCTTGTTTTGTAAAGCTTACCAGAGAGAGGTGAAGGAACTAACTACATAAAAGTGCTCATTTACTCGTGAATTTTTTCAAAACTGAAAATTTTTATTCTCTGTCTGAAACTTCAATATTTTATCAGGCTCCATCCTGCTTCAGTCAGCAGAGATACTTGTGTCTGTTTACCTGACAAAATCATAGAAATGAATACTTTTATGCTGTTGCTTGTACTTTCAGAGAGTTTTGATCTGTAATGAAAGTAAGTGTAAAACCTTTGAAGATATGATCTTTGCAAGGCTGAGGAATGCAACATTTTTTTTTTAAGCACCAGAATTCACTACTGAAAACTGTAGTTGTAATTTTGGCTACCTACACACACAAGAGAAAAAAGCTAGCTGTAATGGGATGCATAATACATTGTATGGTCAGCAGGGTACTGTCTGAAATGATATTAGGAAATGCTACAAATATGCCCAAACACCTTTCACTCTCTGGAAATTGGATGCTCCTCTCTGGGCTGTATAAAAATATTCTGAGGAAAAAAAGACTATGTCTCTCTCTCAAAAAAAAAAAAAAAAGTAATGAGCAAAAATAACATCCTGCTTTCAAAGGAACAGTGTGTGAAGGTATTCAGATTGATCTTGTAAGAGTCTGTGTATCAGGCTTGACTCTTCACTCCTCTTTAAGCTGCAGAGTCCTGCATGGATAATCAGAATATGATGCAGCCGTGCTTACAAGACATTTCAATGTTTGGTGGTTTGTGGTTTTTGGTTGGTTGGTTGGTTGTGGTTTTTAAAGTTTGTTTTTTTGTTGATTTAATTGTTTTTTTTTAAAAAAATAATTATACTTTAAGTATACTCTAGTAGTCTCTGAACAACTTTGACTTACAGTATGTGTTGATCTGGGGACTTGGTTATCTCCACATCACTCTGACCTTTGAAACAGATGTAACCCTAAGAATTAGTGAATGTTGAAGAGGGACTGTTTTATTGGTAAAATGAATTTCTTTCTGAAATAATACAGTAAAACACCAGACTCATACCAGAACTCCACAAAGGAACTCACATCTCATTTCTGCCCAAAACAGTGGCACACATCTCAAAATAGGTCTCAGTGTGATGGGAATAGCTCTTCCACTTCTCATGGCCACTACCTAACAAAAATCTAGACATATGTTGGTGTGCTGCTTTATGATATATAAAGAAATGAAATGGTGTTCATAAAAAGCAACAACTTGTTGCCTGACGTTTAAGTTCATATCCTGGGTACTTTGAATTAAAAAAGTCTTAGAAGAGCAGATGTGTCAAGGCGCAAAAATGTAAATAGCCTGAAGAGAAATTGATTTCTGTTCACACTTCAACCAGTTAGTTGTTAATATAAATTTAATTTAACTACATGGAATATTTTTCTTTGAGAAGGAGAAGTTGTGGATCCAAACACGTGTTTAGGTAGCTTATTCCGAATTCTAGCCCGAAAAACAGTAAACCTTACTCAACTAGACCTGAGTCTTCTTACTGTCTACTGAACTCCTGGCTTGCAGTCACAATCTGATTAACCACATGAATCTTTCATTGCTTCCTGCTTTTGCCCAATCCCAGCAAAACCATCAAGCTATGTTTTTCCTAAAAGTTGCTAGCAACCTTTTAGATATTACACTTCACTGAGAAATACAGGTTTAATTCCTTCCTGCCAAAAGAGTGACTCAAAGCTACGTTTTTAACTACTGTTTTCCTCATAGCTTTGTATGGAAGATGGAGAGTGCCAATGAAATCTGTGTCATCTTTACTTAGTCTTTTGAATAATAATGTTTTCTGACTTCTAGGTGTATGACTGGACTTTAGGTCCAGCATGGGTGGGTTTCATGGTTACATTGTATTTCAAGGGTCTTTTAGTTTAGGTCTTTGTGATACTTGTGGAAACATTAAACTCCTGTATTTGGATTCCATTCTTTGGCGAAAGTGATCAAAAATTTGGTGTAGCTGAGCCTAATTTGTTAAGGGTCAAATCGTTTCTTCAGTTTGGTGGTAATCCTCCCATAATTTCAATAATTTTTGATAAATACCACTGCTCTGCCTAATTCAAACTATCTAGCAAAACTTTTAAAATAATTCCTTGAGAAAAATAAGCCAAAAGAGAAAATAAGTATGAAGAAATCCAATTGTAGGTTCGATATTTCTTTTTGTGGTGAAAGAAAGAAGCAGCAAAATACTGCACAGGTCAACTTTAATCTCAATGTGTAAGTTAAAAATAGCTCAACAGAATGTTACAAAAGGACATGACCAGCAGAGCTAAACAAATGTTTTTCTGACACCAATTCAGAAATTCACTATTTTAGTGTCTTCTGCAACATGAACCACATAGGTATAATTGTAAGCATTATTCTGAGTATTTAGCCCATATTTGCAATACACTCTCATTTGTAATGAGAAGAAAATATTGAAGCTGGGGAAAATCTGGATTTAAAGGCAGAAAAAAATGTCCATGTTATCTTTCTAAGAGGGATATTTTAATGGAATTTGCACCTTTTATTATTTTTAATAGCCTGCTGTGTGTCTGATAAAATTAAACAGGATTTATACACTACTATAGTAAGGGTTACCTTGTTTGGGGTGATGTTAAACTCTCTCACAAATCATTATTGATTTAAAATTATTCTGACTTGTTTCAGATGGTTGGGAAAGGCTGCAAGTGGAATAAATCTTGGTGTCGCCTTTATGTTCTTGGTCCAGCATTGCCCTCATTATGGAGGCGTCATGCATAGGTTGTGTTGGCAAACTTTGCTTTAAAATACAATCCTATGCTTCATGTGAAGAAGGATAAATAGCTGCCTTCTCATTACATGAAAGTTTCATGGCACTTGCAATGCAGGATCAGGGGGCAGTCAGAAAATAACATCCAAGCAGAAAAACTGTATCTGTAATGCATATAAAGGCATCTGGACTGCAGATATCATTATTTAGTATCCTCACTTCTTTTTGACTAGCTATCAAAATATGCTGAGATTTATAGAGCCACAATACATATTTGAGAATTTAAAGTGTTGCTGTGTTACATGTGGGGACCTTTATGTTCCTATAAATGAAGTGTTTTGATTAGCAGAGAGACTAAAAAATCTTGTATATTCCTTGTTGGTTCAGAATTGTAGTAAGTGTTAAAAAAGCCTATTAGTTATAAATTATATCTTTTCATTCCTTGTGAATATTACCCAAATCACCAGTAGTTTTACAAGTCTTTATAGCCTCATAACATCTCTGGGAGGGATTGTAAAAGATATGATGTAAAGAATGATGCTACTTATAGAGTAAGTCCAAGTAAGGGTAATAGTGAAAAACTTTTATATAAGGTTGTGTACTTGTCCTCCCTTTCAGGCTGGAGAACATACAGGTTGGGTTATTGTTTTTAAAATAAACCATTACTTCTTCATTTAAAAAAAAAAGGGCAGAATAGATTCACTAACTTGATAATTAGGTCTCCATCTGAGGAAAAGGGATAAGAAGCAGAATATAATAGATTTGGGTTTTTGTCTTGTTTTTTACTGTTTATTCTTTTCCAGTCTGGTTGCAAAATTTTGGGTTAAAATGAACAGCACTATGGAGTCTGCTGACAGTAATGTCCAGTGACTCTGCCTGTTAACTGGACTTTGGCACAGAACACATGCTTTTCTACTGCTCTGCACTGAACAAACCAACACAATTCTGTGCGGGTCCAGGGAAAGACTCCTTAAAACCCAGGGAGCTCCACCATCTAGCAGTGAACTGTCACTAGACTCAGGAAGCAGTCGAGCAGGCATTTTCGTGCTGCTTACTTGGAAAGTTTAGATACTGTTTTAGTTTCATAAACCCTCTCAGTAAAGAAATGCTTCCTAATGTAAAGACTACATCTCCTCTAATGTGGCTCTGAGCCATTCCCACATGTCTCCTCCCTGAATCACAGGGAGAAGAGATCAGCACTTCTCTGTCCACCTCCCCTATGTAAGAAACTGCAGAGAGCAATGACGACACATCTCAGTCTCCGTTTCTCCAAACTAAACAAACCCAGAATCCTCAGCTGCTCCTCGCAGCATTTACCTTCTAACCCTTATACGCAGTAATAATGATTAGGCAAAGAGCAAATTAACTGATGGCTCTTGTATTCATGTCCTCAGAACACAACAATGTAGAGTCACTGAATGCATGGGAAAATCAAAATAATATACAGGTATAATCACATAATATCAGATAATTCTTAACTTAGTGTCCACAAAGGAAATTTTTTTCAATTTGTAGAGTTATGTAGCTAGCTATAACATATAAAATTATTCAGGATAGTGTTTTTGGAATAGGGAAATATTGCCATAATTCCAAATATTAAGTTGATACTATAAACAGTTCCTGTCACCTTAAGGCATGTCATAGTTAGAGAAATGGATGAAAATGAGCTTCTGAGTTTCTTTATTTGAAACTATTTTCTCTTTTGTTAAAGAGTTACATTGTGGTGGTGCATATGCCCCCTCCTTGGGCTGCACTATGACCTCAGAAATGCTCATTTAGGCCTCAGTCTTGATGAACATCGGCTGAACTAAGCTCCTCTTGAGCTTATCAGAAACAACGTTTTCTCACAGGAACTTCTGTTGGATGTATTTTAACACATATTCACTCACAACATACACAAAACCAGGAACCGGGTGAAAAGTAGCGAGTGGGTTAAAAGAAATCTTAACCAAAGAAATCACAATAAATGTTAGGTTAAATGCTAGGGCAGATTATTTTCAGTGTGATGGTATTATTTGAAACATTTCCATCTTGTTTTTTACAAAGATTGATGTAAACGTTGCCACATTTATGATAGACATTGTTGCAATAGTATTTTTCCTTTTTCTTCTTTTCTTTCTTCCCAAAACTAGATTATTGAGGGGAAGAAAATATTCTTGACTGCATATTCCAGTCAAGAAACACTGGCAGCAATATTGTAACTAAAATAGTTATTTGTTTATTGATGTTTTAAAAAATGATCAGCAGTAACCAAAATAAAAGACAGTTTACTCTCCAGCTGCCTGATTGGCTGATGTCAATTTTATTTGACATAAATGAGGACTGAGGCAAGTGGAACTGAACACTAAATGGATAATGGTCTCTTACAGCAAGTGAAATGTTGAGGCACTGTAAGTGAAGTTATATAAAAAAAGTGCTTAGATCAGGCTGAGACATTTATTTTCAAAGCAGAAGACCATTTTCCAGTCACAAAGTTTAATTCCAGTGTCACTATTTTACGAAGGATTAATATTATAAAATCAATAAATAGGTGAAAGTGGCTTTACGGATCAAAGGAAGAGCTATCCCCACCAAAATTCTGTGATTTGATTGTCTCAGGCTACAGGCTACATTGCATCCATGCTCAAGCTAGTTTAGTTAGGAGTAGGGGATATGAGAAAACAAAAATACTGAGCCGACCTTCTAGGCAGTATGAATCAAATTGTTGCAAAGTTTCTTAGATTAAGTCTGAAATTTTTCATAGAAGGAAAAAAAGTATACAATTTTACTTTTGTAAGACCTAAATTTAAGAACAAAGTGTATAGTTAAATAATTAAAAAATGCATGATAGAAGGAGCCCAAACTGGTTGAACATACATGTTGAGAAGATCAGAAGACATCAGTACAAATTCACTTTCAAATTTTAAATCAGGAAGTGAATTAGAGTCTTAACTCTAATCTTTATTTGTCAGATAAAGCTAATTTTAACTGTCAGTGACTTAATTTGTGGACAATGGAAGTTTGAATGCTGGTGTGAATGACATGAAGTCATGTTGCGGTCATTCAGTCATCAGGGTGAGTGAATAAAATACATTTTTTTTTCCACTTGTTTTTGTACTGCTTGTCTTATTACTGTTTTCCTCTGTTCTCATCCCAGCCATGAGGAGACCTTATTCAGTGGCAGCTTCAGGAAGAAAACATGAGATCTGAAGCATGAGCATGGTCCTACAAGGAGGAGTTTTTGTCTCTGGTTAAATGGTGCTGTCTCTCTGTGTCTTTCCTCATGACTTTTGGATCAGTGCAGATGTTTTTGTTCAAAGAGCTGAGTTTCTCAGTTCTTCCCGAGCTACCTACTTCAGAAGGCATCACCTGTCTTCTGAACACTGTCTGAAAATCCATTCCTGTGTGAGGATGTAGAACCAGTTTTCAACCACTTGGGGTTGGTATAGATGGCTGGAGGTCACTCCAGACAAATATAGTATAATATCGGATCATGAGAGCACACTTAGACTAACCTGAATCTAACCAGGGTGAGCATTTCTTCCATAATGACATGATTTTCAGAACAGGATGTACAATACCTATGAGATTGCTAGCCCATGCTGGAGCCCCTTCACTCTTTTTAGAGTAATCAAAGCTCATACCACAGATTAATTTGACTGGCCTCAAAAGATTTATTCTTGAACAATTTTCAAAACTTTGCAAAATATCTGTTTGCTTTTTATATAACTGTCTCTTAGACATTGTGGAAAAAACTATTTCCTGTTAACTGCTTTCCATTGGTCACTCTAGAGAGGAGAAAGTCAAGTTAATCCAGAAACTGCAATGTGGCTTCAAAGGGTTTTGCAAAAGTGACAGCATTGGCACTGAGTGCTGTCAGTGACTTGACAGTGACTAAGGAAGTTCAGCTTCTGTTTTCATCTGTGCTGCTGCTGAGCTTTGCCAATTTGCTTTTCCGGCCTCTATGTCAAAAGAAAGATTATAATTAACATATTGGGATCTTCCGGTAAAAGGCTTTATACAATTGCAAGTATAGGTAAAATAAATTGCCCTTGTTAATAGAATGTGATTGTATATTTTTAAAACTGCCTACTTGCTCCTGCTCTGTGACCTGAAAAACTCTGTTCAATAGTTTTTTTATTTCATTAATCCATTTATGGCAATACCAGTTATAGTTCTGACTTTATCAAAATATTTCACAGTCAGAGGCTTATGCATAAAGACACCATTTTACTCTGCCAAGGATAAGCAAAGAAATAAAAAACCTATAAGAAAATGTAGCTCTCAGCTAAGAAAAGAAAATCTGCTTTTACTGACTTCTTGACATTTTGAGCTTGAGAGATGTTTTGTTTCTGTGTGTTGATCAAGAATCAGCTGGCTGAAAAGCAAACTGCTCTGTGTGAGTGAGAGGAAACACAAAGAATACGAAGAATACACAAAAAAATAGGGAAAAGGTTAAAGTGGTATTTTGAGTCAGTCTTCTCTAGGAAATACTACAGCAATAACTTATTTAAAATGTCATCAACTGGATCTTTTTTTACAAAGACACAATCTTTGGGGTTTTTTTCAGGCTTGTTTTCATCAAGAAAGGGGTAAAATAATGAAATTTTGTGAGTTTCGGTCATTAGACAGAGCAAGAATCACACTCTTTAATTTTTGATCTTTCTTCATTTTTTTGGAACATTTTTTGTGTGTGCCTCTGAAACCATTTCAAATGAGCTTGTGATCTGTTTTCTTAACTCCTACTGTGTATTACTTGGGCACAGGTCTCTTGAAGAAATTCTTTATGATCTACTAAAGGTTTGGCTTTCCTTCCATTTCTAAACTTAAGCTTGGTATAACTTTTCTCTCTCTGAGAAAGTTTTGGCTAGTGTTCTTCCAGTCCTGGCCTAAAAGCAACCGTTGACTTGCAGTCAAACTCATCTTGTATTTCATGTGCTGAGAGCAATAAAACCAAGAAAGAAGAAATATTTTGGGAGACCGTGCACTCTTTACTTCTTGTGTAACCATCTGAACTGAAAAGAAAATTGTAACCTATTTTTAGGAACAGCAAAGTTCTAAAAATACAAATGTTCAATAAGCAGAGAAGAAAATCACGACAGGCACTGATACATTCAAACATTTATGGATCGTGTCTTAAATACTTTCTCTAGTGGATTGTATGAGTTTCAGTCACCTCTAGATTCATCCATTAAAATAATATGAAATAGATTTTAGGATTGCTGTAGGACCTTTTTCCCTGGGTAGAAACCATGAAACTCTCTTGGATTTTACTCTTATTTAAATAGTTTTTTTTTTTTGCAAAAATTGGAACCTTACAATGAACACTGAGCTGAGATCCAGGTGCCTTTACATTTGCTGTAAGAAATGAACAAAATCATATCATTTGGATTTCCAAACAGCCATTGTTTCACTACAAAAGCTTTTCAGCTAAACATTATGACTGAATGAAACTTCTGTTCCTGCTTGCTGTCCCTGAAGTTGTTATTCTTTTGCTGCTTCATTTCGAGTTGATATTAGAACTGTTATTGTGAGTGGTATCAAGTTACAACTCAGTTTAAATTTTTCAGGAAACATTTTGAATGCCATTTACATCTGCTGAAGCCTTAAGGTAAACATAGATGCCTGGCAATAATTCACATAAGAATGTTCCCTATTAGCCTGTGTTACAAAGAGCAATCTTCATAGACACAGTTTCATTCCATTCTCCAAACTGGTTTTGAATTTACTTGTGACTGATTTTTGTTACTAGAGTGGAAAACACATTTTGAAAAATCTACTCTCTCACTTCCCAGAAATGTCCTTTTTTTTTTTTTTTT